>JALQBC010000058.1:0-183416 GCA_023375675.1 Cytospora piceicola
AAGTAAGTAAGTAAGTAAGTAAGTAAGTAAGTAAGTAAGTAAGTAAGTAAGTAAGTAAGTAAGTAAGTAAGTAAGTAAGTAAGTAAGTAAGTAAGTAAGTAAGTAAGTAAGTAAGTATATAAATTAACTAATAAATTAGTTAGTTATAAAGTAAATAAATAAATATTTTACTATTTAAAGCTATAAAAAAGATAATAAAGTAATACTTAAAAGGTATTACTTTATTAAATTTAAAATAGCTTAATCGGTGTATTTAACTATTTAATTAAATAGCTATTAAGTTTTTAATTCTTTTTAATAAAAAGCCTTTTTAATAAGCGGTTTTACTATTATTCTTTAATATTATATTAAAAGCTAGCTTATAATATAATAATAAGTAAGTACTTAAAAAATATATTTTAAAGTATTAAAAAAAGAGTTTTTAAAATAAACCTTTTTTTATTATATATATATTATAAAAAGTCTATTATAAAAGTATTAAAAAATAGTAGTAAAACTACTTATTAAAAAGGCTTTTTATTAAAAAGAATTAAAAACTTAATAGTTACTTAATTAAATAATTAAATATATTATTTAAGTTACTTTAAATTTAATAAAGTAATACTTTTTAAATATTACTTTATTATTTTTTTTATAGCTTTAAGTAGTAAAATATTTATTTATTTACTTTATAACTAACTAATTTATTAGTTAATTTATATATTTACTTACTTACTTACTTACTTACTTATTAACTTAATTTAAATTTAAAGGCTTATATAAGCTTTTAATAAAGAAAAAAGAAAAGAAAAGTTAAAGTTTAAGTTAAAAACCTTAAAAACTTAAAGAATTAAAACTATTAACTTTAATAGTAAGCTTATTTTAAAGGCTATAATTAAATTAAATATACTATTTAATAGCTTTTTTTCTATAAATTTAAATTTAAGTAAATATATTTTAATCGAATTAAACTTTAAGTAAATATTTAAGTTTAAACTTAAAGTTTATAATAAAAAACTTTATTATAAGCTTTATTATAAACTTTATTATAAGCTTTATTATAAGCTTTAAAATAACTATAAGTTTTTTAATAAGTATTAAAAGCTTTATAATTACTAGTATATTTAGTTATAAAATAATTAAAATTACTATTTTTAATAGTTAATTAAATCTTTTAAATAAATATTATAATAAATTAATATAATTATAATTTAAAGCTAATTAAAATTAAAAATAAATAATATAATTTTAAAAGTAATAATTTTTATATATTTATTTACTTTATAAAATAAATATTAACCTTTTTAATAAAAGGTATTATAAGTTTTTTATAAGCTTATTTTAATTTTATATTTAAAAAACTATACTTTTATTTTTTAACTTTATATATAAACTTTAAAGCTTAAACTTATAATAATATTATTTTATAAAAATTATAATTATTTTAAAAACTTAATTTATTTAAAAACTAATTATTTTAAAAACTTAATTTTAATATTTTTTAATAAAAAATTTAATTTTTTTAAAAACTAATTATTTTAAAAACTTAAATTTTTTTTAAAAAACTATAATTATTTTAAAAACTTAATTTATTTAAAAATTAATTATTTAAAACTTAATTTTTTTTAAAAAACTATAATTTTTTTAAAAACTATAATTCTTTTAAAAACTATAATTATTTTAAAAATTATAATTTTTTTAAAAATTATAATTCTTTTAAAAACTATAATTATTTTAAAAATTAATTTTTTTAAAAACTATAATTTTTTTAAAAACTATAATTATTTTAAAAATTATAATTATTTTAAAAATTATAATTATTTTAAAAACTTAATATTTTTTTTTTATAAAAACTAATTTTATTTTTAAATATATAATTATTTTAAAAACTATAATTATTTTAAAAATTATAATTATTTTAAAAACTTAATATTTTTTTTTATAAAAACTAGTTTTATTTTTAAATATATAATTATTTTAAAAACTTAATTTTAAAAATTATATTTTTTTTAAAATCTTTTATTTTTAAAAAACTAATTATTTTAAAATTTTAATAAATAAATAAATAAATAAATAAATAAGTTAATAAGTAAATAAATAAATAAAAATTATATTATTTAAAATTATAAGAAATATAATTAAATAATATTTAAAATATAAAACGTTATTTAATTAAGTAAGTAGTTAAGCTTATTACTTTAATAAAATAATAAAACTATTAAGCTATTTAACTTATAAATAAGTTTTTATATTAAGTTTATAAATAACTTTAAACTTAAAATATATATATAACTTTAAGTTAATAAATTAAATAATTAATTATATTTATATTACTTTAAGCTTTATTAATATAAAAAGTATTATTTTATTTTATTATAATAATATACTTTTTAACTTTATTAAAAAAAAAAGCTTAAAAAATATATATTAAGCTTTTATATAATAATATAATTAAAGTTAATTTATATTTAATTTAATAAAAATCTTTTTAACTTAATTAAATAAATTATATAATAATATAACTAATAACTATAAATATTACTTAACTTTAAGTTTTATAAAAGCTAACTTATTATAAACTTTATTATAAAAACTATTAAAATTCTTTAAACTTTAATTATATTAAAAATTAATTATTTATATTAAAACTTATTAATTAAAGTTAATTATTATAATATATTAAAATAATAAAGGTAAAGCTATAATTTTAATATAATATAAGTATTTTAGTTAAAAAGAAAAGAAAAGCTTAAGTATAATTAAGCCTTTTTAATTAAAGGTTTAAATACTAAAGTATAGTTAAGTTTAATAAGTTACTTAGTTTATATATAAGCATGTTAAGTTAAGTAACCTTTAGCTTTACGTTGTTTTATTATATTACTCTTTTTATAAAAAAAATAAGCAGTAAGTAAGTTTAAACTACTAGCATTTAAAGTATAACTGTTTTTTAAGTAAAGGTAAAGTACCTTCGAGATAAACTACTACGTTAAAGGCTTATAATCCTTAACGATAGGGTATCTTTATAGTCGTGCTAACTAATTGCTAGATAGCTTTATATAGCCGTTTATTTTACTAATCGCGTACTTTTATATACCGCTTTTAGTAATATCGCTTTTTTCGTTATTTTATATACTCTTTTCCGTACCTGTAATAGCGTATTATCGTCGATATAGTTATTATTAACGATATTTAATTTATAGGCTATATCTTAGTTATTTAGTCGTTTTAAAAAGCTTTTATACTTAAGGTATTAATTATAGAATTCCTTTAATTTTATAGGTATATTCTTAAAATTAACTACGTTATAGTATTTTAAGTTAAGATCTTAACTGTACTATTAAACCTAATACTATAGCTTATTATATTATACTTATAAAGATAAAACTTTATCTACTTTTTATTTATTAGTACTGTCTACTTTATCTACTAGCAGCCGCTTATATTTCTAGCTTAATAACAGGTTATTAAGGTAAAAACAGAAGCGGTTAGTATAGAATATATTCGATATCTATTATAAATCAAAAACCTTTAACTTATATAAGTAACCTTTTATAATATAAATACAGTATACCTACCGAGTAAGTAGTATATTAAGCTTTTTATTAAAACGGTTTAATAACTATAGCTTTTTAATAATAAATACTTTATTTTTAATATTAAAGTTAAGCTTATAGTAGTATTTATTCGCCTGTATTACTATACGGTCTTATATACGCTTTAATATAACTTAAGTTATTTTAATATAGCTTTTTAAGGTATCTGCTATTTATTAAATATTAATATAAACTAGCCTTTTTCGGGCTATAAGGCTTTTTATATCCGATATACAGGCTTTTTAATTAAATTATAAAGGTATTAAGTAGCTATAAGTAACTTCGAATAGTATTATATCTTTTAATATATTATATAAAGTATTAGCTTAAGCTGTGTTTATTATAAGTAAAGCTTTAAGCTAGTTTTATTAATAATAGTTAATATATATCTGTAAACGTTAATTTAACTATTTATAATAGTTTTCGACTTATTCTGTAAACTAAAAGTATTCGGCTATAGATAATTTCTAAATAAATCTTAAAATCTTTAATATCTTATTTATAAAATCTATAATAAACTAAAAACCTTTATCTAAGCTAATAGTTTAAGATAAACTATATATTCAGAAAAGACTACGGTAGTATATTTATACGGTATCTTTAACAGTAGCCGTATAATAATATATAATAAACTATATCTTCTTTATTAGCTTATCGATAATATTAAATATATTATCGTATCCGGACTTACTTATTAATATATACTTAAAGTTTATAACGATATAATATTATTTCTATAACAGTATAGAAAGTAAGCGAAGTAGGCTAGGGGTTTTATTATAAAGTGTTTTTACCGAACGATATAAATAGTTACCTATATATACGTCGATATCTTTAGCTATCCTTAGCTATTAATATTTAGTAATAACTAATCGGCAGGTCTTATTACGATTTAGGTAAGCTATAATAATACGGCTATATACTTCTTTAATAACTTTAGTATAAAGGTTATTCTCGGCCGAAACGACTAGCCTGCCCTTATATAGTATATAGTCCTGTAAAAATAACTAATAAAGGGCGTTATCTCGGGCTTTTTAACAGTATATCTTTAAATTCGTATTTAGTCGATTTACTTCTAATATAGCCTTAACTAATAGTACTTCTAACAAAGGCGGTACTTTATTATACTTTTCTAGTATATATAAGTTATATACCTTAAGAAAATTAGTAATAAACGGCTCGGCTATAAAAATAGCTACGTTTATAAAATTATAGTCTATATATCGAAAAATAGCTATTTTTCGCTCGGCTTCCTATCTCGCTTTAAAGGTTTTTAGCTTAGCCGCTTTACGTAAGAGAGAGTCGGTAATTATATTATTAAAACTTAGTCGGTAAGTAATTACGTAGTAATATTAAAAAAGAGTTATAGCTTAATTAGTTTAACGCTAATTTAATAAGCGTTTAGTTATAAAGTACTTTAAAGCTCTATAGTTTGTAATAATAGTAAATAGCTAAGGTTTCTGTTATCTAATAAGCTTTATACGTTATACTTTTAAAGCTTAAACTATAGTTATTAATTCTTTATCGTAGATAAGGTAGTTTAATATAAGCCTATATAACGTTTCGAAGTAAAACGCGATAAGATATTAAGTATTATTTTCGGCGATTTAAAATAAAACGCCGGCGAATACGCTATCGGATACGTCTGTTTCTACCTTTATTTCCTTATTAGAATAATAATATTATAGTAAAAGTATATAAATTAGTATATTTTTTAATAACTAAAAAACGCCTCTCTCTGCCTTATTTTAAGTTTAAGCTACGTCTTTATATATTAGTACTGTTAACGGCTTTATTAGCCGACTGTATTTAAAGACGAATTTCCGATAAAAGTTATAGAATTTTAAAAAAGATTACACTTCTTTAATAGTAGTTAGTACTTTTTAATCCCGGATTACTAAGATCTTCTTAAAGTCTATAGCTATATTATTAATACTAATAATAAACTTAAAGTATTTAGTTTTTATTATATAGAACTCGTACTTCTTAAGATTAACGTAAAGTCTAGCTATATAAAGCTTTTTAAATACTTATTATATATATTTACAATATTTCTTTAACGAATTAAAGTAAATTAAAATATCGTCGATATATATATAAATATACTTATTAAAGTGTTCCCGGAGCTAATTATTAATAAATCTTTAAAATATAACTAGTTTATTAGTTAAACTAAATAGTATTACTTTATATTTATATAAGCTATAACGTACCCGGAAGGTTGTTAGCTTTTTATCTTTTAGTTAAGCTATCCTAATCTTATAAAAAGCCTGTTTAATATCGATTTTAATAAAGATTTTCGCTTTTAAGATCCGAGCTAATATCTTTTTAATTAAAGGTAGTAAGTATTAGTCTCGCTTAATAATAGCGTTTAATTTTCGGTAGTTAATATAAAATCGTAGTCTTTTATCGGCTTTATAAAAAAAGAGTATTAATAATGCCTATAAAGCCGTGTTACTTTCGATAAAGCCTTTTTAAAGGCTTTTAATAATATATTTTCGATATACTTTAAGCTTTTTTATCGATATCTTATATAGTAAAGAGTACTTAAGGTTTTTAAGTCTTATACCTTCTTTTAGATAAATATAATAATTAATATATCGGTAAAAAGTTAGTGTATTAAACTTATATTTACTTTAACTATTAAATAAATAGTAATACTTAAACGGTATTATTTTTAGCGTTTTCTAATAAAGTTCTTTTTTATTATACGGTAATATCTCTTTATATTATTCCTTTCGCTTATTTATAATTAATTTTTCGATTTCGTATAGGTTTATAAAATTAATTAAGTCTTCTAATTAACTAGCAGTCTTAATAAAAGACAGTATATTTACTACGTATACGTCGATCTAGTGCTTATACTATCTAATTCCGTCCCTTTTTAAAGTATATATATTATGTATATCGTACTACGTTTTTAAAAGGTTTTTCTAACAACGTAGGGGTAAGGATAAAAGGGTTAGTTTAAACCTATATAGGTCGGGGTTATATAACTTTCGGTTTATAATTTTTAGACCTTTATTTTACAATAAACAGGACTATATAGAAACAGAAGTATAAATTAGTAAACGTAGTATAAACAGATATTATATTTTAAATATCGGTAGTTAAATAAAAACTACTTTTACTAATATTTTAGTTTTTAGCGTAAGTTAAGAGTTATCTGTTATAACGTTTTCTAGTTTTTTAACACGTTATTTAATAAGTTATCGTACTATACGGTACCGGGGGTTTTTATTTTTTATTTTCTTTTACTATTATCGGCGTTTATTATCGCGGTTTATAGTTTATTTCTGCTATTAAACCTTTTTATCTTATTTTAAGTTATATATTTAGTATATATCGTTATCTATAAGGATATCTATAAAATTATAACTCGGTATTTATTCTTCCGGATAATATAAGTATCTACTTATATAGTCGATTATAATATTATAGTGTTCGAACTATTTTCTATTAAGAATAATATTATATTTTATATTAAGTATAAGAAAAGGGAGTCTTAGTTTTATCTTACTGTATATTTTTAAAGCAATAACTAAAGCTATATTTAATAATTAAGTAGATTTACCGTTATATCCTTTAACTATTTATAGGTTAAACCTTATAATCTATTAAAGTTAAAGTAATTTTTTTACTCGTTGTATAAACTTTAAACCTATAAATACATATCCGTTTACTCCTATATTAACTAAAACTTTTATAATTAAAAACAGTCTATTATTAACTATCGAATATAGTATAGTAAAGGTATCGCCTTTTAAGTATCTTTAAAGTAAGTTAAATAATAGCTTATTTAACTACTTTTCTTTAAGTATTATATACTGTTTACTTTATATCGATATATTCCTTAAGAAAGAGTTAATTTACTTTAAAGTTACTCGTTTCCCGAGTTACTATCGTTTTCTACGTTTAGCTTATCGTTAGTTAATATAGTAGTAGGTAGTAACTATTAAAGAAAAAGTTTACTATATAAGTAATTAATACGATTACTTTGTTAAGCTAGCTTTCCGTTATTATTTTTAAAGGTATCGGGGTACTTAAACGATCGATAACCTTCCTTTTTATATATAAAGCACTTTCTTTCTTTAACTAACTTTTTAAATTCTTCTTTACTTAACGGGTTAACGATAACGTTACAGTAAAGCTATTTAAACCTTTTACTTTATCTTTTCGACGTAAATATACCGCTTCGAATACTATTAGTTAATAATCGATTACCTTTAAGTTAAGTAGTAGTACGTGCTTTTTCTCTTTTAGCTTTAGCTATAGCTACGGCTTAAATATTAGTAAAGTCTACTTACTAAGTAAGTTAAGAAAGCTTTATATACTTTATAGAGTTATTTAGAAACTAAACGGTTAAGGCGTTTTAAAGTATAGGCGTTAAACGACGTTAAAACTTATCCTTTTAAGTTACTTAAAACTTAAAGAGCTTAACTACTAAGCGGACGAAAGCGTTTTAAAAAGCCTAATACAAAATAGTAGACTCGTTATAAGATTCGAAGTATATTATATTTAACGTATCTTACTTATTCTACGCCTTTCTTCTTCGGTTAAAGTTATTATATTATAAGTTTAAGTATCGGAAGACAGACTCGATAGTAAAAAGGCGTTTAAGGTTTTAGTAGTCGAAGTATAGTATAATGTTTTTAGCAGGGGTTCCGGCTATACGGCCTATAATATAGTTAATCTTCGAAGATTCGGTAAAAAACTAGTCTGTATTATTATATAGACAGTTTTAAACCTTTATCTTTTATATTTTATAAGAAACCTTATCTTACTTAAAGTTGTTATAAAACTCGGAGGTATTATTAACCTTTACTATATAGCGAACTTTTATCTTACCCTTTATAAACTAAGTATATAAAGAACTAAAGGTGCCGTTTCGTTAGTATTTCTCGTTAAGGTCAGGTAAAGGAAAAGCGTTACACGCTAAATAAGTAAGGTTAATAACTAGTTAGTTACTATCGTTAAGTTATACTTAAAGCTCGCGGATACGTTTATTATATAAGCCGATCTCGCCGAGTATTATATTGTTTAAAACAGGGTTATTTAAGGTAAGTTTCTCTGTATTAGTTGTATTACGTAAGCCTTTCATTACGTTAACCGTCTCGACTTTAAACTTAATAGCTTACTAGTATAATACGTTAAGGTTTTAGTTTAACTTAACGGCTATTTAATAAAGGTTTTTAACTTAAGTTACTAAAGCTACTATACTTAAAGATCGAAGTTTATACTTTTAAAAAAAAACGTTAGAATTCTCTATAAATCGGTTTTTAAAAGCGGTTAAATTTATTAGGCCGTTTATCTAAAGCTAAGCCGCTTTACCTACTTTAGTTAAAGGCTTAAAAACGTATTTAAAACCTTCTTCCCGAGTTCTATATAAGACAGCTAATTAATAAACCTTTTCGATAAAGTTATCTTTAAGGTCGTTAACAGAGAATACGTACTTATATTCGCGGAACTTTTCTTCCGACAGGTTATATAAGAAATCGGTAAACGTAAAATTAGTTTTTAAGATGCTTTCGTAGTCTTCGAAAGTGCCTTTTTCTATTTCGTACTAGAAGGTTATAGTGTTAACGATCTTCTTATCAGGGTTAATAATACAATAGGAAAAGGTAATACTAGAGTATCGTTATAACGGGGTTTTAAGGGTTTTATCTTCCTGTAGTAGGGTCGATAAGAACTCGTCGAAGTTAAATCGGACCTTTTTCTAAGCCTTTTTAGCCCGTTTATTTTAATTATCTTACGTTATCGTAACGTTTACATTATATCGTGTTATAACTAAAGTGTGTATAAAGCTTATTTAAGGTTCTGTTAGTATTATAAGCCTTTTTAGGCTATAAATAGTTAATTAAGGTAAGCTAAAATAATATTACGATATATTAAAATAATAAAGGTAAAGCTGTAATTCTAATATAATATAAGTATTTTAGCTAAAGAGAAAGGGAAGGCTTAGGTATAGCTAGGCCCTTTTAATCGAAGGTTTAAATACTAAGGTACGGCTAGGCTTAGTAGATTACTTAGTCTGTGTGCAGGCGCGCTAGGTCAGGTGACCCTTAGCCTTACGCCGTTCCGTTATATTAATAACTTTAATTTAAATATAGCTATTACTAATATAGTTATTATATAGCTATAAACAGAATTTCTTTATTAAATAGTAAGAACTGTTATATATTCTATCTTTATCTAGCTATAAGGCGTCTTTATAGCCTCTGTCATATACCTGCTTAACGCAGTGCTATTTTGTAGCTCGATTCCTGACTGCAGCCTGTCTTCGATGTTAGCTGCAGCGAGTAAGTCTGTGGCAAGGACCTCTAGGACTTGGGTCACGGCAGACTTAGGTCTCTATGTCCGCTTGTCAGCGCATGGGACTAAACGGCCAAGCACCGAAATGACGGGACGTAGCCGCATGTTCAGGTGAGACATTGTTTAGGCATTAACGCCTTAGGGGAGATGCGGTTCCTTTGTGGGTGTGCTCACCTTGTTAGGCTTACTATTGATGATAAGAGTCCTCTGGTTGCCGATGCCGCGTTTGACAGGAGACACCCCGACTCGAGGTTTGTTTGGCGAAACGGACTTCATCCTGGCTCTCTTTCGAGGTGGATCATCAATAGAGGCCTAGACAAGACTTTGCAGCAGGCCAGAGAGGTCACTCAACCCCGTGGACAATACGTCGACCTTTTTCTCCACCCCATCCACCTGGGCTTGACTGGCCGGGGTGTGTTGGTCACTAGTGGGATCTCTCTGGACCAGGTTATCTATCTGCCCTTTGATGCCCTGTATTGAGTCCAATGTAGAATGGAGATCCGCACCGTGTTGATCGACTTTCTCATCCAGTCTGGTCACCGCATCTGTTTGTGCATTCTGGTCCTGTGCGGACTTCAGCTGACGGACCATGTCGGGGTGGAGGGCAACCTGTTGCTGGATGTTTTGGGCTGAACTGAGGATGGCACTTATATCCTTGCCGTGTTGTCCTGTTTCTTCCAGCTTGCGAAGCTTCTGCTCAATGCTTTGGGCTGAACTCAGGATGACCTTTACATGTAGACTGGTCCACGGACATTGAACACACTGAACGAGCCGTGGCCTCCAGTGGCAGGGCCATTGCGGCCTCGTCCGCGACCCGTTGTGGATCTATTTTGTTGGTTGTTTGGGGTTGTACCCCTGCGGGAGTACCCCCCTTGGGAGGATTCCCGACGTGTTGAGTGTTTCGGCATTTTCGCAATTTGCAATGTATGTCGAAGACGAATTGTTTCTTTGTGTTTGAAAGAAGAGAGAAAAGGAATGGAAATGGAAAGGGAAAGATGATAAAGTTAGAAACCCAGTGCGATGGGTGGGTGATCCGTGCGCACGTGGCTGCCAGGGATTAGCGTATGGGCGACCCACTGTAGATCTGATGCTACAGCACTAAGGAACGTTTGTGAAACGGCGGATCTAGCCGAAGCTCCCAAACTCTAAACTAAGGCTTGGCATCATGACCATTTTACATAAGCAGTTCAACTACATCCGACTGACCAGTACAGAAGGCTACCGATATCAGGCATATACAGGCAAAATCTCCGTTTGTGTGACACGGAATATAAGAACTACTCACCTATGGAAGAGAACTACTGGTGTGAAATATTGGTTATGGTTTTCTGTTACCCGCCGCCTGGCCTGTTTCTCCATGTCAGTACATATATATTGATATGTCTTCACCAGTTGTGTCGCTTACATGCTCGTCAAGTCTTCCACTGCATCGGCAAGTTGGTCATCTGTTTAGGTCCCTGTGGATTTTCCATGCGGGTTTTTGGATTTGGGAAGGAGTAGGGGATTCTATATCCTAACTACCCACTGGTCCTACTGTCGAAGTCCAGACTGGAAGATATAGTCTTATATGATACATTGTGGTAGAAACGTCACCTCAATATGTGAAGCTGTATCTATTTTGCCTGGTTCTTCACGTCAACTACTCTACAGGGCCAGTGTCTAGTGAAAAGACCCAGCAGACAACCCAGTATATGAACAACGATGTAATCTGTATAGACCTTTCGATAATACTGTATCCTGGACGGGTGTTCCTCGATTGCTAGTCCAACGAGCCATTGAGAAATCCTGGGCAGTCCAGCAAGTCCAGTTAAGCAAAACTGCACCGTATTGCCAAAGGAGCTTGGGTCCGAAACGCTGCCACCCTGCAATTGGAATAGCCCACTGCCGTTTTAGCGCGGCCCGCGTGAAGGAGGACCTGCAGCTTGCGCCAGGGCACCTATTCAACCCCACGTCCAAATTTTCGAAGCTTTAGTCTTTCCTCTCTCTCTTCTGCAAGAAACAACAAACTCACGATGCAACCATCAAATATGGACAACATCAACACATACGTCACTGCATTTGAGCAGCTTGCTGCTCAAATGAGCAGTTTTATACCTGAAATCGGGGATGCAATTCTAATGTACCTCGAACAAGAACTCGCGTCTCCCAAGCCATTGTCACTGGACTTCATCCTGAAGACATTGCTTGAGACTGCACTACTACACTTGCGTGAGTCTACAACACAGTTTTTGACCTTCATGACCGACGCGCTATGATTTACTAACGCGATATTCTAGGTAACATGGGACTCGCGCCCCCAATACCACCGAAGAAGATGGTTTCTTCGACAAATAACGAGCCCAGAGTCACATATGCAGAACTCTACGAGCGAATGGCGAATACGGGCAATGCAAGTTGCTACATTTCCCTGCTCGAGGTTGTGCGAGACCTGCAATCGTCCGCGCAACTCTCCAGGGCTCCCATGATGGGCCCCACTATGGGACAAGGCTTTGTTCAACAGACATATCCTGGACTGAGCATCGCTCCAGCTGCATCACAGATGCCACAAGCTGGGTACCCGAGCCAGCTGCAAGGACAGCAAGGCTTGGCAAACATGGCGACACCCGTACCTTCGGTGGGAGCGTATGTACCACCTGCCTTGGGACAGGTCGCGGGTCAACCAGGTCAATATCAGACGGGTTACTCGCAGCCACCACAACAAGAAACTTGGCAGCAGCAACAGCAGCCATGGCAGACACTGCCGCCACAGGCACAGCTCTGGCACCAACAGCCCTGGCAGACACAGCCGCCACAGCCGCCACAGGCACAACCGTGGCATCCACAGCCGCCACCACCACAAATATTATGGCAGCAGCAGCCGCCGCTAGAACATGCAACTTGGAAGCAGCAGCCACAGCCGTGGCAGGAACAGCGGCTGGAGCGGAAGCCACTGCAACGATGGCAGCAGCCACAAGAGCCAATGCAGGAGGAGCCACAAGAGCCGATACACAACATGATGGAGAGACTTGCACATCTAGAATTGAAGATACAACAGCAGTCTCAGCTGCTGCATGAGCAGAAGCGGCAACCATTCCAGCAACAGCAGCCCGCTGATAGCAGTCTGGTTGTTCCCTCTGTGACAACGGCGCCTCAAATTCCAAAGCCATTGGCTGCTGAAGCACCAGTCTTCACTCCTCCGGCTGTGAAGAAGGAACATGCTCCTGATCCAAAACAAAGCATGCAGACCCCTTCAGCTGTCACGAAGGACGCAACCACTCCCGAGGCTAGTCAACTCTCATATGCGGACCAGGTCAAGGAGAAACCATTTCAGACCGGCGAGGAGGTAAGACCTGGTCCGGTTGCGAAGAAAACCGGTCCATCCAAGTCACAAGAGTCCAAAGGCTATTGGTTCCAGTTCCCCGAGACGGACGAGGATGGTACCCCTACTACCACACAAGGGGAAATATATCACCAATTCGCGGGGTTATTCAAGCAAGTCCTCGACAACGCTGAGGCCAAGGGCCGCTCGAGATCAATAATGCGTGAACCGAGCTTTGGTGTTCTGATGCCTCAAACCGCCAAATGGTACAATGAGTTCTATCCTTACTTGAAGTGTCTCAAGGAGCATTGGGGTGCTATCCAGTTCAGTCTTAAATCGTACAGTGCCATGAAGCACTCGAAATTGAAGAAACACTACATTCTCGTGGGTCTGGATCAGAACTTACAGCGCGATATGCCATTGCCCTTACGGCCAGGTCTGGTCCGGCAAATTTGGGATGCATTGCTATGTGTCCTGGCTTGGCGAGAAGCCATGGTCAGCAGTGGTCATGCTATAGACTTCAAAGTCTTTGCGGACGATCGGGCGAAGGCAATAATCCACAACCATGTGCCCCAGCTAATAAAGGGGCTAAATAACTTTGACTACGTGCTGGACACGGACTGCGAAACTAATACGCTAGTCGTGTCCCTACTACATGATTATAGATCTTCTCTAAATTAGGTCGAATTTCTAACCATTCTTAGAGTACTACATCCTGTAATATTCAATATAGAATTGAATATATTATTTTAAAGTGCTGTTCTTCTAAGAGCACGTGCGGAAACCGCTATTTGGCCATTGAACGGGCATTGATCTCTTATCAGGATGAAGTGTGTCCCAGACCTGACCAGAATAACTTCTAATCCTCTGTTGGACAGGGCTTCGAGCACTTTGTATCCTTGCGTCATCCGCAGTACAACACACCGAGGCTCTTGCCTCGGATGGTACCACCCCTGGATGCAGACTATTGCAAAAAGTTTTACCCTCAAGCTGGCTCAGTTCCTACAATGACCAGATATCTATGTTGTGCATTTGCTCGACAGCCTTGCCATAACTCTCTAGTTGCTATGGAGTCCTAAAACTGAGCATTTGGCAGCCATCACTCGTCAGCACCAGCGTCTTTGCTATTAATAAGAGGCTCTCCGTTGCTTGAGTCCATACCCAACAGGACTTGGCAGTCAAACCACATGTTCCAAGCAATAAGAATTCAGTATATTGGTGTTTTTAGCTGCGGGTGTGTAAGTAACCTTTCGTTTGGAAACATTGTCACATTGTGGTCAGGGTCCAGGCTCAGGTATATATCATATACAAGACGGCTTATGATACACGCCTCAAGCTACAAGCTACACGGCCTCCGAAGACAAGCCGCTGGATCTGCTCAGGAACTCACTCTGTATTATTGAAACATGTTTCAGACCATAGGGGTGAAAATGACTTCCAGTTTCGATGTCACCACACGCTGATATTGATATACGGCCATAACTTATCGCACCACTGTCAGCATAGAGAACCATCCGTTCTAGTGTTCATCTCTGCTTACCTGTCTAAATCCGACTCCTTATCGGGGTATACAAAATCCACCGAACGCCATGCAAGTTCCCATTCATATAAAATTGTATCCAGAGACCGCACCATGCAAGGCTCAGCCAGCACAGGAGATATCGCCATCCTCCGGGTTCGCACCGCCATAGAGGACCTCACAGACGCCCGCCAGCGGCACGTCCATCACAGCATCCGTCCCTTCGTTCCAGCACTCCCCCCAGTCCACACCCCTCTCCCGTAAGAAGCCGTTGCCGTTCCCGCTCGACTTCCTCTGGTGGTGGGGACCCCCCCTCTGGCCCCTCAGCTCCTCCCTCTCCCGCTCCCGCTCCAGGTTCCTCCTCCTCTCCTCGCTCGTCACGATCCTGCCCCGCCCGTCCACCACGGCGATCTTCCCCGCGTCGTCCACGATGGTCTCGAGGCTGTTGAGCGGGAGCGTCAGGTACTCGGTGTTGTACAGCGCCAGGGCGACGTAGATGTAGACCAGCAGCATGACGAGGAAGGACGGTATGGCCAGGCTCCACCAGCGGTTCGGGTAGTAGTAGATGCCCAGGACGTGCAGGAAGGGCGACGGCAGGTACGACCAGAGGAGGTAGATGAGGAAGACGAGCGACGAGAAGAGGTACAGCACGAAGCCGTAGTACTCGTACGTGGGCACCTTGGGCGACGCGCGGGGCACCGGCTCGGCGCTGTTGAGGCCCTCGTCGTCGCTCGCGTCCGGGGTCGTCGGGCGGGACGGCCGGAGGAGCGACGTCAGCGAGGGCGAGGGTGGTAAGGGGGTCGGAGGGCGGCCATAGTAGGGTGGGCCGAAGGAGAGCATTTGCGACTGTGTTGGTGGTGGCTGTGTGGGACCGTAGCGTTCGTCGTCGTTGTCGAGGTCGTCGTCAAGGTCGCTGGGAAGGTCGTCCTCGTTCTCATATTCTCCGTCAGAGAGGAACCGTCCCTCTTCTTCTTCAGAGCTTAGCGACATGGTGGGTACTGTGCGCCCCTGAATTGGCGGTGGGAATGTATCCGTCGCGGTTGCTTGAGGAAGCTCATGAGGTGACGACACGGGACTTTGCCGGCAGGCATTTAATTACACAGCCTATGTGAAAGAAACAGCTTAAAGTCACCACCCTCCTTATTACCGTGACGAAGTTTTGTATGACATCTCTTGTCTTCTATTTACCCATCGATAGGACATCTATATTCCATTTCCCTGCCGTAGTCATCCACATGTCTCCTCGCCCCCGTCACCTCATCCTTGGGCTGGAGAGCCTCGAGACAACTCTGGTGATAGATGTGCCTACAAGCCAGGACAACCAGTGACTGCAGCTTCTGCTTCTGTTGGCCCGAAACACCATCGGGTCCCTGTTGTGTGGACGAGACTTGTTGATCGGCCACAGAGGAAAACGCCTCGTCATGCTCTTGCGCCTTCGCTTCAAAAGACTCCGGCGTCATGGGTACTGAGTTCTTTCCTTTGCCGTTGCCATTGCCATTCGACCCGCCATGCTCGATCATGCCCTCTCGTCCTAGGTCTTCCTTGCCCTTACCCCTCTCGGCCTTCCTCCCCATTCCTGCCAGCTTGTCTTTCCTTCTTCTTCCTTCAGCGGCCGTGTTCTCTTCCCACGCGTCTATTATCCCTGGGGATATAGCACCGGGCCCCCAGACCCTCGAGCCACATGCTTCACATGTGGAACCCCGAGGCCTCCATCCGCGCTGGCGCAGTTGTGTTGCCTGTTTGACGCTTACGAAGAGACTACGCTCGAGAAGGCGATTGGACAGCCGGAGTATGGACTCCTCGTAGGCATAAGCCGCAAAGATGGACTGCAAGACTGCTCGCAAGTCTGCAAGGTTAGGGGATGAAGCCGCAGCCTTGGTAAGGAAGGCCCGGAGTATGCGCAAGAATGTAAGGTTGTCACCACCTGCCGAGGACGCGGTGGTCAGTACGCGGAGAGGATCACCTGGCTGTGGTGTCGAAGGGGTAGAAGTTGCTGCCAGGAGGGCGGTAAAGGTGTGCTGGACCAGGGAGCGGAGGAGTGTGACGAGTTTCTCTGTATCTATCCCCTTTTCAGGCATTTCGGTGCCGTTGACCTGCTTTCCCTTTTCAGCCTTCACAGCTTCCTGGTCGTTGATGTTCTGGATGGCCGTGGACAAACGACGCGTGATCTGTACCGTCACATCGATCAGGCTCAACCACAACATCTCATCTTTAGATAACTCATCGCTCGATTTCGACTTTTGCTTGTGCTGCATGGCCGTCCCCTTCTTCGCAGTCTTTGTCTGCCCCTGGCAGAGCCAGATCCCTACGTGGGTGTACTTTTGCAGACCTAGCAAGAGTTCCTCGGTGGCAGATTGTAGATCGGTCACCGTGCCCTCTTTCTCCAATCCAGTAAGAAGTCCCTGCAGAGCAGACTCGAGCGTGTTGAGGTGTTTGATAAGCCGGTCCATAGCCTCCTGTACTTGACCTTCACGGGCCATCAGCACGACCGCGGCGTCAATAACGCCCGTCTCCTCCATGGTAGGGAGTAATTTCTGCAGTCTGAGATTCGTGGACTGAATGATTCCCACATAATCTGACACATGCGCCGATTCGAACTTGCACATGAGCTGCACATACTGCTCGATCATGTCTCTCTCCACTGAAGGCTTGAAGTCTTCCGGACGCTCGACCCCGGGCTCCAAGATGGCCTTGAGGTAGATGAACTGCAGTTCTAGCTCATCGACTGTGGCGTCCAGTACATGGCGGTGCAGCTCCGGGGCACGTGCCTCGATCACCTTTGCAGCCTGTGATGGGTCGAGCTCGACGAGTTGTTTTGACTTCTCCCGGATGACTTGATGCACGTCTTGAACCTGGCGTTTCGAGAGCCCGGCCCGAGGGCGCAAGCAGTCCGCAATACATCCGAATACCCCCATTCTATCATCCGGATCTTCGAAATACGTCTGCACGAGCTTGCCGTACTGCTTATCAAGCCTGTACTGCCTTTTCAGGATCCGGTAGAAACCAGCCTTCTTGAATAGCGGCATGAGCGTGGGCAGATCAGGTGGTTGATATGCGGACAACAGATACTCGGCGCTCAGCTGTGCATCGTCCGCAAGGTCCACCCCGGGATAGTTGCAGAGCCCAGTCAGAACTTTGGTCAGTGCGGACCCGGGCAACAGTAGATGTTGAGGGTACTTGGGCAGATTCCTGGCGATGAACATGTCCAAGTATATGGTGTCTTCGGGTGCGAAGTCGGCCGGATTCATGATCTCGATCAAGATGGAAACGATGTATTGTCGATCCACGGTCAACCCAAATATCTGCTCTTCCGGTAGGTCTCCTTCAGCTCCACTGACCTGCTTTTCGGGAGAGTCATTCAGGAAGGAGTCCTCAAAGGCTTCATTGAGGGCACTCAGGAAGCTCGGCGCGTCGAACTTCAAGATCATCCGCAGGTACGGGAATGATGGCTCCTCAGCCTGGTTGGGCCGCGTCAACAAGCACTTGTTACTTCCCTTGGGCCAGACTATGCTCTTCCCTGCAAAAAGGAACCAATATAGCTCAGCTTTTGCTGTCATCGAGGGCTCGTGGGGGATTGTCTCGCCCGTCGGATAGACTCGACTAGTCAAGATGTACGAGAGATAAGGGAATATCTTTAAGGCACTGACAGCAGATTGCTCCTCATCTAACACGTTACCTGAAGCTTCATCGACGCTCCGCATAAGGGGTACAAGAAGAGCCAGCAAGTCGACGAGCGGGGTGATGTAGTCGTTCAGTGCCCGGTTCCACACATAGATGAGCGCATCGTAAAGGCCGTGCTGCTTGCACAGACTAGTGACTTGGTCCAGGTCGAGCGTGGCTGTGTCCATGTGGCAGATCATCTCCTCCAGACGACTTTCCAGACCCTTGTGTACATAGTGAGTGACCATGGCCTTAACTACCGTAGGAGGTAGTGCCGAGACCGTCTTCTCCAGGATGTATGGCTCTATCGTTTCGAGGAAGATACCCTCCACACCAGCGTCTTCGTACCACTCGTACATCTCGTCAAAAAGAAAGTCGGTGTCTCCAATACTCTGGCATGCAGTGAAGCAAGTCTCGCTCAGCTCCTGGAGGTGGTCGTCGTCCGCGGCTGTGGGATCCCTCCTTCTCTGGCCAAAGGCGTACTTCAAGGACGCGCTCATAATCTCCATGAGCTTGTCTCTGACCATGCTATGCCGAACCTCGGTATTCTCTGGCAGTCCTACCGTGAGCTTGTCCGCGTCTCCTGTGTAGTAAGACGTGGCCAACTCGATGGCACCGACATAATCGCCGTTCTCCATGAGGGCGATCAGACGGTCGGCCCAGTTTGAGAGGGATCCGATTGAGACGTCGTTGAACCCCAACAGAAAAATGCGATTCTTGTAGGTCTTGAGGCTCATGTAGAAAGCATCCGCCACGACACCGTGCATCGATGTGTCTTCTTCGTCAAGCTGCTCCACCAAGGTATGCAGCTGTTTTGAGAAGAGATCAATGTGGTATATGTGGCGGCCTATCAGGTCGAACGCCTCAGTCATCCTCATGCTTCGGTCTTCCAAGACGATCAGTCTTTGGCTGATCGTGAGAACAGTCAAGACAGATCGGCTGAGCCATTGTACAGCCACGATCGCTTCTTCACACTTCCACCTGCTCCTAGCTTTGAACTTGAGACTTGACGGCTTGTCCTTGTCTTCGGGAGGTATCTCGTCGACATCGAGAACGGTCAGGACATTTGACCAGCAGTATGCAAGTTTGGCCCGGGCGACCTGGGTTCCCGTGTTCGGATCCGGCACTTTCAACTTCACAGCGGGGAACCAGGCCAAACAACCCGTCATGGCGCTGTGAGCCGCCACTTCCTTTGGCCGCGCCGATTTATGCTGCGTCTGCGCAACGGGGGTGGTGGACACGATGACCAACAGATAAGGAGTGAGCATTGCTGTCAGTCCCATGCCATCGGTAGCACGCTCAATGTTACCCAGTGGCAAGGGTGTGAAAGCCAGGACTGTGCTGGGTTTCAAGGGCTTGCTGGATGGAGGTGGTTTGGAATCTGGGTACCGTCCTAATATCCTGGTGGTCTTGACCGTCCGTCCAAAAGATCCTGTGCCTCTCGTTGCCAGATGTGAGAAGGCCATGCCTTTATCGTCAGCAGAGACGAGCGCAGTGTGCCTCGTCCCGAGGAAGCCGAGGTGGGTAATAGCAACCCCTGCCATATGGCCATCCATGGTGCGCTCCTCAACCTGCGCGGCATCCAGAGGAGAAATGTGCAGAAAGGGGCGAGAAGCACGGGACATGTCCCACGTGAAGATGCTCCCGTCCGCGTGACCGCCACCAATAGTCGTATGGTCTGCTGAGATCGCAATCGAGGTGATGGCACCGCTTTCGACAGCTCTCGTCCCAGGACCTACAATCATCTTCAGGTTCTGGTTATAGTCAAAGATTAATATTATGCCCTTGGATGTGCCCAGGACCACATGGGCGGATACGGCGAGACATGTTGGCGCGCCAAAATTCCGTTTCCCAACCTCCGAGAACGCCTGCCCGTTGAGCTTCTTCAGCCTGGTCCATCGCACGACCTCCCACGGCGGCGAAGGGGTTTCTGTGTCGCCCGAGTCCAGCACCAGCGGGCTAGTCATGGAGGCATGTCGACTGTGGCTCGAGAAAAAGGCCGGAGAGGAAGGCCTGGGAGATAGGTTGCTGGGAGTCGAGATTCGAGACTGGAAGCGCCGGTCAAAGGGCCGAAAGGAGGGACTTGGGCTGCCTAGTCGAGGCCTCGAAGCTAACGAGGGAAGAATGCTGCTGCTCGGGGAGGAGAACACAGAGCCCTAGCATTGTCAGTATAGCCCAAAGCTATTCAGGGAATCACATACTTGAACGGATGGGGATTCGTCCGCTACAGAAAGGTTCGAGTCAACAGGGCTTCCGACTCTCTTGGGCAGAGCATCTGGGGAGCCATTGTCGGAGACAGCATCTGCCTCTTCTTGCACAATCTCTTTGTATCTATTGGCGAGACCATCTGCTTCTGGTGGCTGCTCCGAGGAGTGTTGTAGCTCCTCCTCTAGCAAGTCGGAGATATGGTGATCCGCTGGTTGTTCTGTTGACACTTGCTCCCCCGCGCCAGCCTTGCCCGGATCGTGATGCAGGTCGGCCGTCTCTGTCATTTCCTCGCCGACAACATCCTCCGGCTCCTCTGGTGTTGCGCTCATCTGGACGGGTTCGTGTTGCGCATGGCTTCAAGAGTGGTCTTCAGGATCCAAGGCTCCGAGCTCGAAGCCAGAGTGGGATGATGAGTGACGGGGCGGGTGGACGCTGGGCGCAAGAGGGCGGTAGGACAGGAACGGCGCCTTCAAAAAGATCAAAATCGCAGTCGCATAAAGACAGGAAGTTCAGTAAAGAGGAGAAACTGTCGCTATTTCCATTGATGCTTGTGCAATCAACTCCGGCGGTCCCAGAGCCAAACGGTCGTCATCTTCTGTGCATCCTACGCGCGCAGGCCCACCAGGAGCTCCCCTGGGCCTAGCAGCGCTAACGCGATAAGATCTCCATAGTACGTAAGTAACAGGCACAGCACTTTACAGTGCTCCCACCAAATGACATCTGCTTCCTGTTGAATTGGTATTCATGAAACCCCCTTTGCTTTCATTTCTACTCCAAGCAGGGAACGACACATCATAACTCGCCTCTCTTCGATCCGACACCGTTATTGAATAAAAGCAGAGGACAAACACCGACCATCATGTCCTCAATCGGCCCACAACTCCCGCCGCATCTCGCAAAGCGCAAGCGCAGTCCCGAAGACGAAAGCCCAGACTCACCGCCAACCAAAACATCAAGAGCAAACCAAGACGAGATTGCTCTAGATAGTGGTGACAGCGACTCGGACGACGGGTACGGTCCCAGCGCGCCGAAACCACAGGTCGTCTCCGCCCCGGCGAAACCATCAATAGGGCCTACCCTACCACCCAATGTAGCCACGAGCAACACAAACGAGATAGCCCTCGATTCCGAATCCGACGACGACGACGCCGCCGGCCCTGCCCCCCCACAACCAGCACCAGCACCAGCAGCACCCCCAGCGCCCAGGCGCGTGATGGGCCCCGCGCCTCCACCCGCAGACCTAGCCGGGCGGCCGACCACCGGGCCAGACACAGACACAGGCTCGGACTCGGACTCGGACGACGGCTACGGGCCGGCCCTCCCGGGGACCACGAGGCCGCACGCCGGGCCGCCCCTGCACGGCGCGGCGGCCGCGCCCGAGGAGCCGGCGCGGCCCAGGCGCGACGACTGGATGCTGGCGCCGCCGACGTCCTCGGGGTACCAGGAGCGGGACCCGACCAAGATCAAGTCGCGCAAGTTCGCGAGCGGGGCGAGCGCCACGTCCAGGCCCAAGGACGGCTCGGCGGGCGGCATCAGCAGCATATGGACGGAGACGCCGGAGGAGAAGGCCAAGAGGCTCCGGGATGCGGTGCTGGGGCGGGGCGGCGGGGGCGCCAGCGAGCCGCCACCCGTGGCCGCTGCGAAGAGCAAGAAGGCAGGGAGCAGGGAGCAGCAGGACAAGATCCGTGCCTTCACGGAGCAGACGAGGGGGAGGAGTCTGTATGATGAGCACCAGGCTTCGAAGAAGTCCGGTAAGGAGGCTGCCAAGGAGGCTTCCAAGGGTGACGGCAAGGGTGAGGAAGAGGAGGATGATGATCCGAGCAAGAGAGCGTTTGACAGGGAGAAGGACATGGGATTAGGCGTGAAGATCACCGCATCACAGAGGAAGGAGTTGCTGAACAGGGCATCCGATTTTGGAGGAAGATTCCAAAAGGGCAACTTTTTGTAGCTCTCACCATACAGTGCAGCTAGATCGAACAAGGACATGATCGCTCGCATGAGAGCGTAACTCATACTGGGCAAAGACGGGAGCCGTCCATTCGTATTTCAAGGCTCTGCATACCAAATCCCACATGACGCCCTATTTCCAGTACAAAACGCCGCGAATAAATGTGCTCGCTTTCCAGCCCTGCCCTTAAGCCGCCCACTGCTATGCAACCCAGAACTCCCTGGGTAGATATCAATCCACACAAGTAACCCGACTACTATACCCTGCTTCCCGCGCAAATGAAAGTAAACAAGACAAGCGGGTCCTCGTCATGTACGACCCTGGCACGTAAGATATATGGACATGCTATATATATAATACCCAGCATAGCCCCGGAACTTATGTCATGTGATGCGGATGGACCGTTCCGACAAAATATCGCCTTGTTTCGGGGTTTGTCACTTTGCCCAAGCCTAAAGATGGGCTGCTGGTTATGTGAGCTGATATACAGATTGGTGATGGTCGCTGACTCCAGTGCGAATGTGACGGCGGTTTGGATATCAACGTGTAGATTCATCTTCTAGCTGCTTTCAACATGTCACCTGGCTCCTTCGGTGCGTGTACCGGCCTCCAAGTTTGATGGCGTGACCCCGGCACCTGTGCTTGACTGATTTCCCGTCGCACCAGACCGGCCAAAGTGAGGCAGCTGCTGCCGAATCGATGACAAGAACCCCCCCGTATTGCCCCGTGTGTTTGGTTCCGGACGCGTTTGTGGCGCAGGCCGTGGTCTTCGTGTTTGCGACTGTGAAAAGAAATTACTCCGTTGTTGTTGGTCCCGATACCTATCGCCACGTCGTTGCGTTCGGGTTTGGTCCGCCTGGTTGGTCTGATTCCTGTTGAAGGTAGGGAGAGACAGGCGCCCGCGGCCCCTTGCTAGAGTCCATACGACGCCTGGCCGAGATGGCATGTTCAAGCGGTTCCCTCTGTTGTTCCTTGGATCTTGTGATATGGACACGGCCGGTCCCATCTGTGCGCCATCCATGCCCTCCGCGGGGGCAGGACGTGGCTTCGGGGTGTAGTAGTCAGCCTTGCAGAGTGGGCAGCATGCCCGCCTGCTGGTCAACCATGGATCGAGGCACACGGCATGGAAGGCGTGACCGCAAGTCAAGCCACGCACATCGTCGTCATCCTCCAGGGTGTCGATGCAGATGGCACAGGTGTCACCGGAAGACTCCAGCATCTCGGGCGGCAGTGCATCGTGGATCCGGTCGTCCTCTTCGTCGTGTTCATCATCGTGCTCATCATCGTGCTCATCGTCGGATCCCGGGCTATCGGTCCTCTCTGGTGCGGCGGGACCACTCGCAGAGCGACGGTCGACCTCAACGGCGGTGGCTGATGCGGTTTTTTCATCGTCATGTTCGATTGTCGCATCGTCCGAAACCTGTTTCGTGATCGAAGCGCCGCTGGTTACAGGCCTCTCCTCGGTAGAATCCCGTTCTTTGTTCACTGGTATGATACCGTCGGCCTCGTTGATACTGTTCGCCCGGCTGGGTGGCTGAGAGATACCACCACGGGTGGGCAGACCCTCCTGAGCACGGCTTGCGACCCAGCTCTTGTACTTCATCATGGGGAACTTCTCATTCACCTCGTCCATCGTCATCAGCTTCTTTTCCCGACGACGCCGACGTGGATGCGGGGGCATGTTTTCGAGGTTGATCGGCTCGCCATCCTCGCCCGTGACCCGAATGTTACGATTCCGCGCATTGTAGCGGAAGCAGTATTTAACACCGACAATGATCCTGTGATTGGGATTAGGACAGTGCACCATGCGCGCAGCCTCCCGGCATGCCCATGCTACGTTGATAGGTTGCTCACCAGAGGTTCGTAAACACAACACCAAAGCCCAGAGCAACAAAGAAGAGCAAGGGTGACGAGCCCTGACCGCCACCGCTACCACCGCCGCCGGTTCCTTGGGTAGAAGTCGACAACGGTTGAACGGAACCAGAAGTTGCGGAAGGTGACAGCGCGGGAGTAACAGTCGGGTCGGGAGAAGTTGATGCGGAGGCGATGGCACTGGAGACGGTATTCGAAACGACATCCCGGACCTGATACTTTAGAGTGCGGACGGCGAGGTTGGCCAAGCCGGCCAGTTCGGGGTTGTCAAAGGCCATGGCGGCGATGTTTCTAGGACTACTTGGTGAAGCCGAAATGATGATGGTTGGGCCTTGCAATGACGGCGAACAGACGCACGCCCCCTAGCGACAAATGCCGCGGCGAATGACAGCCAGCGCAAGTCCAATTAAACGACAAAAAGGGTATTTTCCATTGATAAGTCTTTTTTGATGCAGACAATCCGTTGCAGCCAGGAATTCCCAGTGTTGAGGTTGCCGGGTCCGGACAGGATGGCGAGATACTTAGGTAGGTGATATGGAGATAGTAAAGAAGGTGGGAGTTGGGTGGAGCAGGAAGCGAGAGGAAGAGTGGTGCAGTGAAGATGGTGGATGGAGAGGCTTGATGAAAGAGGTCGAAGGGGTAAAGTAAGGCAGGGTAAGGCAGGTTTCAGTGGCCGGGATGGCGCTAGAGACCCGGATCGGAGGGAGGAACCTGGGAGGAACCTGGGAGGAGGAACCTTGGAAGTTGGAGCACACTCTTGAAGCCAATACCAACCTGGAACAGGTAGCGCAGTGGGACATTCTAGATGGGGGCCTACTGGGGGGGGGGTCTTTACAGGGGGGTCTGGGGGTTTGGGCGTCAGAGAAATGTCAATCAAGCTTAGACCAAACTGGAATCCATATTGGATATCGGGACAAGGATCATAAGGATCTCCTCACTCATCCTCACATCACAGGCTGACAGGCTGGTCAATCCCGAGGACAGTACAAAGTTGCGTATTCCTGTTCCTCTGCTGTCAAGCGCACTAGTAGATCATATATTCAGGTTGTTGTGGCAACACTATACACTATCAAGTGTACCATTCCCCGGAATGCGGTAATACCATTCTTATGCTGTGATGGTGCCGTATTATGTCTCCTGCCTGTTTTCAACGCTCCAGCTGAAGGCGACGAGAATGGATTGCATGGATGCATGGATGCATGGCTGCATGGCTGCATGGGTGGAAATTGAGGCACAGGTACAACAACAAACCTGTCAGCCTGTCACGAACCGCTCGAGTGTTTGGTGTTGGTCGTTGATGTGGGAAATTAATCCGCAGCATAGCATCCATCCGGCTGCAATGCAGAAGCATGCAATCACGATGCATTCGGCCTTTCTCAAGTCGAGGCCACCATTTGCTTCTGTGAGGTCCCAGATTGTAAGTATTGTGTATGGTTGCAGCCCCCAAAGGCCGATCTTGCTGAATGCAGTCATTGACGACGACTCGAAGATCCAATAAAGCCACCCGGAGAGTAATATGTGGGCCCTCTTGGGCTTCTAACGTTCAGCCTCCTCGGTTCAAATGTCATCCACGGCCCCCAGGTTGTGTCGGTCTGTCTTGGAAATGAGTTCTAACGGAATGACTGCATATCGTCTTTAGATGACCAAGACTGTCTCTACACAATATGTCGACGACGTTGACCTCTGGCAAAAGTTTTCTCGTTCTTTTTCCAGTACCTGTTTTCTGTTCCCGGAATCCCGAATAAGCCGATTTTCAGCCATTTGGAATTGGTAATACTTACATGTACCATGCCGAAGCCGAGATGGTCTAGTCTGACAGTCAGACTACCTGCTACTTGGTAGGTGGTACCTGCAAAGTTTTAACATCTACGGTATGCAGGTGAGACTGTATGTCCCCATCATGCAGTGCCCTGGAACCAACAAATCACACCCCTCCATTGTGCGATCCTACTCACCCAGACTCCTCTGAACCGCAAGTGTGACTTGGGTTGTGTCCCCGCAGACCAGCCTCGAAAGAGATGTGCCTCTGCATGAACCGCAGATGCCGCTCGATTCCGCGCGTCAATCACGGGGACAATTGTCTCATTTGATGTTGGTTGATATCTTATACCACTGTAAGCTCAAGTACTATTTCCACGATCAAAACTCCTCTGTTGGTACTACCTAGGTATTTACAACTTGATGAATGCGACCCCGACGGCGGCTAACCGAGGTCATATATCCGGTACAGAGGCTTTCATGCGTGGATCGTGGCTGAACGGCAGCCGGCCAACATGTCGACCTTTGAGGATGATCCCTGAATACTTAAGTACCATCAAGTGTAGATACCTAAGTAAGCGGCCACAAACAAAGCTCTCACTCGTTATTGAAGACTCGTAGACATCTGCTGGGAAAGTCGTCTCCAACAGCATATATAGACAGCACGAAAAATCAAAACGCCAGCCTGAGGTCATCGCCGGGCCGGCGTCACGGGGTTGCGATCTGATGATGCCCGTCGTCTTGCAATTGAGTGTGGGGTTACCGGGGTGGCTTGATTGCCGGTGTGCTCGTCGTCCACCCCGCTTTAAGATAACATCATGACACGATGTTTCCTAGTAGGTACCGAAGTCTGAAGAAGATCGACGATCGGGACTTCTATGTAGTCACTGCTGCACGTGAAGTTGTGGATAAGTCGCAGTCATGGGGACTATAAAAACTCGGTCAGCCTGCATATCGAAGATGTCCTCAATCTTGTGGAGCATGTCGACTAGTGAGTGGGTTGTATATGTGTCCAGTGTCCCGCAAAGCGTTGAGATTTGTACATGTCAACATATCACAGAAAGCCATTCAATATTCACAGCTCTTCTTCTTTTTAGTTCGTCTTCTCTTGAGTGTATGAGACAAAGGCCACGATGACGGCGAACCTAACTGATGCCGAGAAACCACACCTTATCACAAGGACGACAGAAGTCTTCTCGGTGAAATGATTCCGGGATAAGAAACTTTCGACGGCACAGGCGACCCATGGCTTCCGCCCTTGCCGTAAGAGCCACGCCTTCTTATGCATACCTAGGTAGGCTACGTGCTGCTGGTCCTCATCAGCCTCTTTGGTCACCGTCGCCTGTGTCGGAGGTTATCGTGCCGATCCTTCCTGTCTTGACGCTCACGACTCTCACGGAAGATGACCACCAAGTACATACGGGCCTATGGTCCGTTTTGTCTGCCGTGAGACGCAGTACTACCCACACGTTCCACACCGAGATATTCCAGCAGATGACTACATAAATACCTTGACGACGCGACGGCTCGATCGCATGCCTAATAGCTACTAGGAGTACCTAGGTATGTATGTGATGCGAATAAGCTTTTCTTCTATCATAGTAGCTTAAACAGAGGGTCTTTTAGTGATCTGCGGATATCAACGGTCTTCATGTGCTTTCCCGGCGGACGTTGTATACGATAAGCAGTCTTATTATAACGATTCGAGTTGACAAATTCTGCCGATGTTTTGCCTCAATGCCATGCATCCATAGCCAGATATCTGCAAAGAGCAATCATATTATGGCATGATGTTCCTAGGTGCACGACATCCCAGGGTCCGGGAACCGAATGTCCCGAGTTTCATCTTGTTCGATCTCGGCTTCCGTTTTCCGTGGTCCCTTTCCCAAGAGAGCCCAGCATATACTAACAGGTCTAGGGACATACCCTAGGGTACGGTAGTGCATCTTGGAACTCTAAGGCTAAGAATCACTCGTTGGGCAGTGAACTATCCAGGGTCGAACATCTAAGCCGTAGAATTCTTGATCAGAGCGAGGTGATTACCGTATAGAGTGTCAGAGTGTGTACGGATTACCTAGGTACTGCGTAGCATCTCAACGCACGGCTCACTAGCTGCTCTAGGTTTCCAGTGGAGTTAAATGATAGGCATGACATAGAGTGGATACCCAGGTAATTCAATGGCACCGTGGCGCCTGCGAATTAGCGGGCAGGGCGGGCAGGGCTGTTGGGCAGACTATTTTTGCCAGCCCCGGATTCAATGTTCTATTCTCACTTCAATGTTGCACGCGCTACAAGTGGATTTCAGATCTGCAAGGGCGCCTCCATCATCCCGCCCCCCTTTTTGATACTATTCCCAGAACGATCAGTCAATCCAACCATCCTCCTGTAAAAACCCTACACCAACAACTTCACACATTCGGGAATTCACCGAAAATGTCGCCTACGCAACTGCCCGAGAATGGCAACCCTCTGTAAGTCAGGTTCGAATCTCACGCGCTATCACATTCCCCAGACCTATAGATCACTTGTAATATCGGATCGGTACGGCTACATCCCCTCCTGGCCAGCCTTACGAGGCTGAAAGTTGTGGCTTATACAAACCCTAACCCCTCACACCTACCTTGACTTCCGATCCAGTGTTACGATGCTGTCACCGCTAGCTAGGAGCAAGCGTATGTGTTGTTTCTCATACTGACTGTGGCCTTTTTACAGTGTCTTCTTTGACATCACCCTAGGCGGTAAGTTAGACCAACCCTTCCTGTCAGAACGCCGTGTCCAATGAGCCTTGCCATGCAACAAATATGTATGCTGCAAGTTCTCCAGACATTTTGCTTCCTTTGATTGGGTGAATCACTCCTTATAGGAGGGCTGCGAAGCTGGCGTTCCACCGGTGATGTGCTGGCTGCTGGCTGCTGTCCTTGCCGGCCACTTCTCCTCGAGTCAATGGGACGTGAGTCGTTAAAGACCACCCAGAAGGAGGTGGCTGGGACTGCAGCAGTGTAATGGAAATCACTTGGTGAAAACTGTCGATGGCTAATGTTCCTTCTGGCGGTAGGCGAACCACTCGGCCGGGTGACGTTCGAGCTTTTCAAAGATGTCGTGCCGCGCACAGCTGAGAACTTCTGCCAGCTCTGCACCGGCGAGTACAAGTTGAACGGCAAGGCTCAGGGCTACAAGGGGTCGCGGTTCCATCGCATTGTAAGTGGGTCGCTTTCCTTACTGGCAGCCATTCAAGCCTTGAAGAACGGCGTATTGCCTAGCTTGTTGGCTGCGTCTGTGGACGAATGAGGCTGGGGTCACCTCCCAGCAGAGGATGTCGAGGCTGCAGCACCAGCCGAAGTCCTTTGGTGGAAAACGGGCAGACAGATGAGCTAATGAATATGGTCTAGATCCCCAAGTTCATGTGTCAAGGAGGTGACTTCCTCCACGGCGATGGAACAGGTTCGACATGTATCTACGGCACCAAGAGTTTCGCAGACGAGAACTTCACCCTGAAGCATGACACCGAAGGCTTGCTGTCAATGGCGGTATGTATCTTTAGCACCCCTCGCTTCCAACCCCTTCCCTGGTCTGTGGCCGGAGTGCTGACAATCGTAGAATGCCGGTCCCAACACGAACGGCTCGCAATTCTTCATCACAACCGTACCGACGCCCTTCCTTGATGGCAAGCATGTGGTCTATGGCCGTGTTGTTGACGGAATGGACGTCGTCAGGAAGATGGAGGCCACCAAGACGGGCAGGCGGGGTAGGGACGTACCGGATCTGGATGTGATGATTGCGCAGTGTGGCGAGATGTGAGGGGCTACTAGGCTTCCTTGCTTGATGAATCCATGGTATGGCTCCCACCATTTATGGTGCAAGGAAGGGCACCATACTTGTTACGATGGGGATTTAAGGGAGCATATTACATGGACAACGTCCGTGGAATAGTGAGAAAAACTGGTATCAGCCCCATACTTTGCAGGCTATCGTGGGATATGAGACACTTCAAGCCAGGAAAGTGTGTTCTGATTCACAGCCCTGGCTGTCGGAATCTCAATGCAGTATCAATGCCACGGCTGGTAGTCAACTCAAGACTTCGTGACGGCAAGGCTCTGGCTACTGTCATGTAGCCAAGAGACCTTCAAATAAGCTCCAAGGACTTCAAAGGGAAATCTTGTGACCCGGACATGAAGTTCCCAAGTAAACGTCATGCATTTGTACGACAGAGCTGATCGTCCGCCAGATTGGCTGTAGCGTGATTACCTGCATATGTCACTGTACCAAGTCTTGCTGCGCATATCCTTACAGGAACAACACCAGGCTCCAGCGGCGAAGTGAATACCCACCACGACGTGAGCGCCGCACAATCATGGATATGCTTCAGGAGGAAGGCCGAGTCCACAAGGACAACGACAAATACAGCAAAAACGGCGGTATCTGTTAGTCAACCCCCATCGTTTATTTCTGTCCCTTATTCCTCAGCCCTTCCCCTCACTTTCGCATGCTAAACGCCAAAGGTCTCAACGATACCCCCGATCTCACCGTCCTCGGTCAAGACCAGTCACACCCGCTTCCCGTGATATGCGATGTGGGCAACGACGACAACAGCAGCAGCGGCATGGGCAACGACAATAGCAATGAGAACGTCCTGTCGAATGAGGAGGCCGCCAAGGCAACCAGCCTCCGCTATGTCTATATCGGGGCTGTCTTGTGCTTCCTCATCTCAATAACAAACCAGAACCGTTCCTCCGAATATACGGGTTACATGCTGTTTATGGTTCTGGTGGTCAATATCAGCAAGCTCGTATTCGCAGTGGGGTACATCGCCTTCGTCTGCCTCCATTTTTACCGCCACGGTATCGCATATTCCAGAGACTAGTCACATACCCATTTCCATCAGCGTACAGACCAAAGGAGACCCAGCGTTTATTAGGGGCATTACGTGGCTGGGTTGCACAAGTGCGCGAGTTACCGGAGGGACAGCACAAGTAGGGTCATTGAATTGTTTGTGCCACTCGGAATGGCCTTTGACATTGATACATGATATGCTACAGAGGAAAATGAATTGGGATACGAATGACAGTCATGAATTTGAAACCAGTCAGTTCACTAACGAGACTTGCGATAATTCACACGTGTAAGTGGGCGAGCGTTTACTACTGGAGAATAAAGAACAAAGAGGATCAAAATACTGTATTAATCCGTCAAGCTACCTAGGCAATGTCTTCTCGCCACCTGTAAGCCTCTATAATGCCCTTGGACGCCGTAATGCAAATATGAGAAGACCTTCTCTGGTATCTTTGCTGGTGGCCCTGCCACACATAGAAAGTGAGAAATGCCCTTTTTCATGCGCTTAATCAATATATCCGACCGTTCCCTAACCCATATATGGTCGAAGCGAAGAAGAAAGTAGTGGTTTTGTGTCTTAGGGGATGCGCTCAATGCGCGATCGCTTCTTGAATGTGATCGGTTCAACCGAGGGCGCAACCCCAGGTGTAGGTACTACAAGGCCTCCACTGCCATCCTCTCCAACCACCACGGGAGCGGTTGTCGCCCCATCGATAGTTGCACTCGCAGTGACGGCCAGTACGGGCGCTGCTGAAGTTGCACCCTCTGTGACTGTAACAGTACTTATTCCCTATTCAATAATGTTAGCTCAATCCGAGGCAACTCGTGCGTGCGTGGGGAAATCGAATCATACCTGGGTAACAGTAACTGTACTGAGCTGGGTGACAGTCGCAGCGCCTTTGTTTGCCGCGGATGCCGCCGGAGTGGTGACAGTCTTGAAGGTGGAGGCAGCAGCAGACGCTCTGCCAGCGCTACCAGTAGCAGTTGAACTACCGGTAGCTGATGAACCTACAAGGTTGGGAGGAGCTGACATGCCTTCGTTGGAGCTGCTGTCGGCGACGGCGCCATCGACAGCCACGGCGAAGTTGCCACTAAGCTCCTCAGGGACGGCAGCGTTGGACATGGACTGATCTTTGACGAAGGAATTGACCATCTTGGTCTTGGTCGTGCTGGAGGCGCAAGTCGGGGACTTCTCGTCGCCAAGGTCGTCAGAGCAGGCGTCGACGATTTTGAGGTCCATGCAAGAGGTATAAATCTCAGGCGTGGTAACCGTGACACCCTCATCACCGATCATAGCATTGTCTTTAGACAGAGTTGGCCAGTCCCAGACCCAGTAGAGAGTGTAGTCACTACCAACAGTGATGTCAGTTGGGAGCTGGAGGTCGGATTGGCACCACAAGTCAGCTCCCTGAGGGTTCTCGTTGACCTTGCTGAACTCTTTCTGACGAGAAGACGAGATATCCCCAGAGTTCAATTGGTAGCACTGGCCGTCGTCGTAATTACGCGTTGCTAGGAGACGTCCTCGCTTGTCACCGCCGGTTCCAGCCGTATTCCAGACGTTGTGGATGGACGTGAGAGTATCATCATCACTGGGCTTCTCTGTGCCGTAGATGTAAATTGTTCCTCTGTTGCGTGGCTTGTTTTTTTGTGTTGTCGGGAGCGTCACATGGCCATTCTCCTCGTGGCGCAAAGCGATGTAGTCGCCAGGAGCGGTGACCAGCTGGGGGTACTTGGAGTTTGTGTAAGCGCCGACGGACTGTTGAGGACTGCAGATCTTGTCGGTGTCAAGGATCACAGCACCTTGGGCGCGGCCGTTGGGAGGAATTTGCCATAGGTCGTCAGAAATATCGCCCTTGAATCCTGCATCGTCTCGTCCAACAAAAGCTCGCTGGTAACCCACGGGGTCAATCATAGTACCGTTGGCTGCGATGCGGTTTAACTGTTCCACCCAGCTGTGGGCGGTGGCAGCAGGCAAGCCGCAGAGGAATATTGTCGCCACGAGGGCACTCTTCAAATTTGAAAGGCCAGCCATGGTGTCGTATTGATTTTGTGATTTCTTTTGTTGTTTCGGTCAAGTGAAAAGGTTGAGTTGGTAAAGCGACTAACGCGTTTAGCTTGGTAGCAGAGTGATATCCAGAAGATGTTTCTTCAAAAGGGAGGGCAAAGCGAGGATGGAACCCTCTGGCTGTCTCGGTCGTAGGTATAAATCTTGTTGTCGAGTGTGCTGATGAGTCGAATTGTTGGTGCGAGCACAATGGCGTCAAAGGAAAGACTCCCGAATCTTGTTCGAGTACAAAGAATTCTTTGGCGTCCGGCGGTAAAGATCAGGCCTGCTGAATCAAGAAAGGAAGAAAGGAAGAATTGTAGGCTTGTCCTTTGATCACAATAGCATTGTAGACAATGGACGGTGACAGATGAAATAGAATTCCACTTGGGTAAAGGCTGAACTTCGGACGAAAACCACCCAACAGCACGGCCCGTCTGCCTTGAATGAGACCGGATGTTTGCCCCTCAGCCCAGTTTGAATGAGAGGCGGAGTAGTAGTTCGATGCACAAGGTGAAGTTCAAGGCAAGGCAACAACGGGGGCGGCGTAGAGGAGGTGGTCGCGCACTCGGACCCGCTAATGCAGATGAAGTGATGTCTCGCAGTTGATGTGGATATTGAGAAAGAGTTAGATGTAGAACTCAAAGAGAGAGGAAATGAAGAGTCGGAACCAATATCGTAGATCAAAACAAGTACGGTCGGTGAAGGGGATCCACGGGTGTTGATACCTCAGGAAACAAGCCGTGGAGGGATGTGGTTCGTTCTCGTAGGTGTAAGTGGGCTATTCGTAGGGAAGTGTAGGTATCTGGAGATCAGAAGTGTGATGAGAGGTCATAAACGATCGAGGTTGAATGTGAGGAGACTTTTTAGGTCAAGGAGACATCTGGAGTCAACCTGGGCGCATGTATCCTGTGGGGCTTGCATCTATAGTGACCTCGGGAGTACCAAGACGTACCAGATGTATGATGACAAGTGGTTGATGGCATACCGATTTACTACCTATATGTACTAGTACTCAAGGTGCAGGGGGAATGGTCCAGATCCCGACCCATGTCAGGGAAGAGGCATTGCAGCTCGGAAGCTACCCATCATGAAGAAAAGGAAGGACCTTAGGAGCTACTATCTTGGTGGGTCGCCGTTCCCGAGTCACCTAGATGGGCAAGGATGAACCACGATGGCAGACCATCTTCTGTGGTGGTGTATTGGCTGTGGACAAGCAGACGAAGGAAACATGTTGTCGCATATCATGTAGGCAGGTGGAGTTGTCCAGGTATCAACTGTGCCGACACCCGATATCGAAAGTACCTAAATCGATAATAAATGAGCGGCCAGGGTATGGAGAACGTTGCGCGTTTGTTGAAGCAGCACGTCTTTCTCGTCCACTGGTGATGGGAAAAAGCCATGTCAAAGAGATGAGGTTGAAGACGGTGGGCGGCTCTTTCCCTGCAAGATCTCAAGTGGGGCGATTGACCTTATCGTTAAACGCTTGCCGTTTCTTGTGGGTACCTGGGTACTACTTTGTTCTGGAGCATGTACCCCATAACTCATAACTGCAGGGGTTCTTCCTTGCTGGCGGTCCCTGCCCGTTGACTGTGGATGTGGTGGTCCAAGCTCCCATCCAATTCGGGTCACTCCTACCACTCGTTTTCATTTCCCGCACGATATGTCCGACGACCTAACCACCACTCATTCTTGATGATTCACAACCAACTCACCGTCAGTTTTCTCCGAAGTAGCGCCACATGGGTGCTCAAAGTTCAAGATCCAAACGCCCGGAGTGCTACACCAGTACAACATCAAACACTCGTGAATCATCACCCGCGCACCCGCGCTGTCTGTGGAATGACAATCGTGTCGCTGTCGCAAGCACGGCGGCTAATACCCAAGCTGTGGCAATCCAGGACCAACGAATCCACCATCACAGACGCGATATCCGACCTACCAGCCACGTCTAGAGGCCAACTGTCACTAGGGACTGGCTGGCAGTGGCTGCCATCAGCGCTGTATATTCTAATTCCTGGGAATTAATCTAGAGATGTTCACTCCTTGATCTAATAACGCACCTGCCCCGTTCCCGGGGCCCGGATTGTCCTGACCTTTCATCGGCCAACATTTCCGGGTCAGCCTCCCAACCACTTTTCTACGACAGTCACCAAATTCAGAAGAATGCCGACTCAGTCTCCGGCTCATGACTTTATGACATGGGTGACTGTTGTGGTCTGACGGCTGTGAAACACCACCTCCTGCCACACTGTTTGTAGTGGTGTCTACCAACACTTTGAGCTTCAAGCAATAAGACGCCAGGTACACTATCGGTAGTCGCTTGCAGGGACAAGTGCTTCCTGCCGCCAACCGCTGGTATTGTAAATACCCATCCTGGTCCGCTTTTCATTTCTCAGTGCACACCTTGATGTTCTTCTTTTTCGTCTGAACACACGAGACACTAATAAACAGATGAAATCCATATTCAGCGCGGCACAGGATTTCAAGACCGATCTTACCGGGAGCTCATGCTCTGAACCCAAGACGAGCTCGACAAGTTCCGCTTGCGTGTGCGCGAAGTCGCTATGGTTCTCGCGTCACTGGGAGACTTCATAACAATATACAAGGGCTCTTCGTTGTCTAGCGAGAAAAAGATCGTGTGCCTCCAATTCCAGGCTGAATCTCACCTATGACTACCTCTAATACTCTGATGGCCAACCGAACCAGCCTTGATCGATAGCACGTGTGCCGATACCACATTTAGGTAGGTATCATGAAACGCCAAACCCCTGGTTTCATCCAAACGACGAATGTCAACCGCAAAAACTCCCCTGGCCTATCATCTGGGCCGTGTCCACTATTGCCCCATGATTGACTGCAAAAGAGGAGACATGTTCCCGAGCGGCTCTCATCGGATCCGGCACAATGTCCGGAGTTGGTCAGACTTGATCTGGATTTTATTACTCTGTCCTAGTCGGCCGTTCCACCCAGGACCAACCCTGGCCGTCCTGACAGTCCATCACCGCCGTCGGCGCGAACTTGCCGTGGGCCATGCGAGAATGGAACTCATGCACTGGTGTTCCATACCTCCGCATGGCACCCAGAGGGTAGGCGTCGCCATCCTCCTCCTCCCGAGATCGTTTGCGGCTGATCAAGGGACTAAGTCCACTGGCCCCGCCTGCATAGGCTGGGAGTTGCCTTGACTCACCTGTCGACATGCCTTGGGGATGATGATGACGCTGCTGCTGTTGCTGGTGGTATTGGCTGAAGTCATCCTCCCAAGCTGCAGTCGACTGGCTGAATTGCGTCGAGTCTTGGTTGTCGCCTGTTTGACCTCCATCGCAGTTGGGAGCTGTTGCGGCGGTATTCCAAATGTCGCGCTCATCAGAAGGAACATTGGCCCTGAGTTCCATTCTGTCTCTCATGCCACGGTCACCCTGCAGGTGCTGCAACCCGCGGTGCATGTAGTCATCGGAGGACCCAGCTCCAGCACCTGCCCTTTCGTCGCCGCGTACCTGCGCAAAGGCATCATATGGGTGCTGCAACTGCCGGACATCGTCGCCGAGATGATTCATACCGCCTTCGTTGCCCACGCCTGCTGGCAGTCCCTCGGCGGCCATTGGTAGTCCGTTGCCCAGATCATGGTGGTCCCAGTCGAGAGACAGGGGGCCGTTGCCCACATGGGCGCTGTTGTTCAGATTTGACCATTGCTGCGTCGCCAAGCTGGATGGATCACCATTGTCACGGCCTTGCAAGGTCGTGTCGCTGTCTTCGTCCTCCGGTTCGTCGTAGAAGGTATTGTTTCCATTGCTATCTAGATAAGGCCCCGTGGGAAATGACCCGCTCGTCAAGAAGCTCGACTCGTTGTCTGTGGCAGTCGTGGTGGATAGGAAGCTAAGACTTTGGCCCCCCAGATCTTGGGCATGGACGCCAATGCCAGAGGTACCATCAAAGCCCGCTGCAAAGGATGACGGGAGAGCTGCCGTCGGCGGAGGAGTCACGAGTCCGTTTGCATAAGTCCCATGGAGGCTGAGGGACGATGCCCCGTAAGTAGGCGGCGGCGAGACGGGCATTGAGCCAGGTGCAGCATGGCCATCGCCGTGTGAGAGGTTCAGGTGAACATTGCCGTTGCTCCATACGGGACTGAAGTTCTCAGCCATCTGCGCGTTCAGGAGTTGCTGGTACGCGGGCGAGGGTGACATGACGACCCGATCCTTGCTGGTGGCGGCGCCGCTGAGGAGCGTCCTTTCTTGATGCACCGGTGAGAGGGGATCAACGGCGGTCAAGAAGCGCCAATTAGTGCCTGCAGGCGTCTCGCATAGGTTGGTGTCCTTGTCAAAGAAATGGATTGTGTTGAACGTCCAGAGGATGACCGCACGACGCGTCCAGGTTAGTTGTGACGAGCCGGGCGCCGCCGGGGGGCTCGACCATAGCTCTTGGAACATGGCAGTCCCTCTCATCAGGTCCATCTGGGTGATGACTTCGGCCTCCTTTGCGTCATCTTCTTTCCTTGTCCGACTTGTCCCTCTCTTGTCCTTTGGCAGAAGATAAGGTGGATACTCGGCACAGAGCTGCAATGCCTTCGCCCACTGCATCGCGGGGAAGGGGACAGACCAGACATTGCCCCTTCGGCGATCCGGACAGTCACAGTTCGGGTTCCTGTCATGGCACCCTCGAACGTGCGTGTACACAAAGCTCATCTCCCTGTCTTCCACAAAGGTCGTCCCCGACCCGTCGCTGCACAGCTCGGGCGGCCGCTCAAACCGTGTCCGAACGCACCAGTGGTGATTCTGCAGGACGCCCTGGCCGACGGTGATCTTGACCAGCGGCCTGAGGGCACTGCCTTTCGGGATATCCTTGACGCTATGCATGTCGAGAGTAACGTCCATGTGGATGATATCACACTGGCTGTTCGAGTGCAAGTGTGCGTTCTGCAGGCTGTGATGGTCAATGACGCCCTGCAGGCGGGTATGCAGCTCCGGGTGGTCCACCTCCCACTCGTCGCACACCTCGCGGACGGAGCTGGACTCGGTCTGCCTCATGGTCCAGGTGTACTCGTGCAGCAGGGTGTGGCGGATGTTGCGGTCCTCCTTCTCCCGGCCGCCCCAGTCCTCCTGACCGCCGGTGAAGCTGTACCGGTGCGGGAAGTCCCACGCCGGCAGGAGTCCCTGCTCTGCATGGTAGGTCTTGACGTCTATGGTCTCCTCCTCACGCTTGACGCCGTCCTTGTCCTTGAACACCCGCGTCTCGGTGGACGACTGGTCGTGCAGGCGGTCGTTGGACAGGTACAGCCAGCACATGGACGGGCTGACCTGCACGCGGGACTTGGTGGATAGCAGCTGCCCGAAGTATTCATAGTTTGGCCGTACTTCCGGCAGGCGGTCCTCCTTGAGGGCGTTGAGCACCGGGTCGTCCTTGAAGGACTTCTGGTCTGTGGTCTCCTTGTACCACCGCCCCGGGCTGGTCTTTTTCTTGTCCTTGCCGCCCTCTTCAGAGCCCTTGGAGAAGAAGAAATGGTCTGTGAGAGTGGGGTGTTAGTTGTGGTGTCCTCTGGAAATTAGACAGGGGAGGGGTCGCTGGGCAGGGTTGAGAATGCACAATATTACAACAATCAGCGACGCGTTAACGGCGGATTCCGCATCGAATCCCAAATTGGTATGTGTTGTCTCATTTTCTGTGTTGCAAAGCTGATGGTCGGCTGGCGGAAGGGAATTGGAGCAGGGCCATGACTTACAGGCTGGATGAAACCTAAAAAAGTTTTTGATCACTTGGATGTGACTCGACACTTGCTTGCGCTCCCGGTACATGGGATGTTTGACCTTGACCCAACAGTCCTCATCTGGCTTGTGTCTCTGTCTCGGAGCCTTGCACTCGCAAACCTTTGCCTTTTCATACGTGAACGGCGGTGGGTTGTTGGAACCCGGGGGCAGCGTCTGCTTGTACGCTATCCAGATGTACTCGCAGATGAGCATGTTGCGACCGTGCTGCTTCTGGTGCAGGAAGTACTTGCGCCGGCCCATGTGCACGATCAGGAGCAACGCTGTTCAAACGACCAACTCTATATTAGCAGGCAACTCACTGTCTGTCCAGGGCTGGAAAATATTTGCTTCCACTTACCATCGAGGAAAGCATCCTCCAACACGTCCGGCCATACCTGCTTCTCCTTGTCCTTCTGCTTCATCCGGTACTGGCAGAACTCGTTCGACAGGTAGATGGGGTTCTTAAGGCTGTGCCTGCTCTGGCGCTGCATGCTGAGGTGATGTCGCCGGAGCCTGAGAGCGGAGGTCCCAGCTGCGGCGGCGGCGGATCCTCCATGGTGTGTTGAGCCGAGAGACTGAGTGGGGAGGATTGGGGGGATAGGGGCCGGGATGGGGGCGAGGGGTCCGAGTGAGGACGAGGACAATGTGTTGCTCAGAGCTGGTGAGCACGATGTCGTTGACGATAATGAAGGTAAGGGTCGTTGCCCATGGGGATATTGATGTTGAGCATTGCCTGTTGACTCTTGCAGTGGCTCCCTGGCGTTGCCATATTGACCTCTTACACTACCGTTGGTGTCATCATAAGCATGCCCGGCGTTGCCATGTCCATACTCAGATATGGACTGGTGCGGTGGCGGCGAGTGCCTCTGAGAGGGCAACACCGGGCGGTGAGGATCCATAGAGGTCAACATCGAGTCTGTTTTGTGTGAGAATCTGAGTAAGAGAGCGACAGGAATTCAAGTCAAATGCTTCACGAGCCTCTGGAAGAATGCAAAATACAAATAAGCGTAAATCGTCAAATGCCTCCAGGCAGTGGGCACACACAGATTGGTAAATAAGGAACGTGTATGGGTCGGGGGTGAAAGAAAGGAGTGAAGAGAAGGAATGACAACTGAGGCGGAGGATCGCAAGGTTGAATGCCTCAGGGGGAATAATATAAAATACTTGGGCCCAGAGACAGATTCCCTAATCACGACGGCACATATTTTCTGAATGTAGCCAAGAGGGGGAACATGATTATACTAATAACAAAAAATGAAATCCAGAGCCCCGACATACAAACACACGTACACACACTCTCTATCGATCTAAGCAGCCCCGTCCCCCATCGCCACCATCCATCACACACACACACACACACACACACACACACCACCCCCTTCTCTCTTCCCCCCTGTTCCCCCCGGAAGGTCTCGCTGGCAGGCCCACTTCCAGGTTCCTGGCAATGCATAGCCTAGGGCAGAGTGAAGGAGGACGTCTACCGTCTGCTCTAGAAGCCGGTACCGCTGATAAGAGGTCACCCTTTCAGGATGTCCAGACCCCCCCTCCACGTAAGGAATGTAGGGGTGATTAATGGGCAGGCGCTGGATGCTGAGGAGCTCAGGGCAGAAAGAGTTGGGGCCCTGGGAGCCACATGGTGCTGGGCAGGTCTATCACTCCGAGTCAACACTGCGAGGCATGCGAACAAGATTAGCAACAGACATCGTTTTCAAAGCAAAAGAGACTCGGCAGGGAGAGAGAGGATCCAGGTTGGGGTTTGGGTTGCGAGGGCGGGCCCACATAAACCGTCCAGTTGGTTCGCGAAAAAAAGATCTCCTTAACAAGGGATGGATGGTCAAGACACAACAGACCTAAAATACCGGGAAATCGCCCCTTGTACCAAGAATCACAGTATATTTCGGGACTGGCGTAGGAGGTGGCCCTAACTATATCCTATTATTCAACGTGACTTGATCGTCATGCGTCATCCTCCTCCCCGATTTCGAACTTCTGTCTGGCACTGCCCTTTGCCGTGAGCTTCTGGAGTGCCACACTGTTCACCTGCCCTCCGATCTTCTTCTGCATCTTGGCGATTTCCTCCTCCGCGTCAACCGCCTCTGCCTCGGCGTAATCCAGGACAAGTCTGCGGCCCAGCAGATGAGTGTCTTTAAGAGACCTGATGGCGTTCTCTGCTTCTCGTGGCGACTCGAATTCCGCAAAGGCAAATCCACGTCTGTTTTTTTTTTTGTTAGTGAGAGGTGTAACGTGTCGGTGCAGGTGTACGTACGATGTATTGCCGAATTTCTTGGGAATGCGGACGACTCTGAGTTTGCCGTAAGTGCCGAGCAAACGCCGAATATCGGTCTTGGAAGCCTCAAAGGCCAAGTTCTTGACTACGATCTTGGTTCTCTGGCCAGAAGTCTTCTTGGCCTTGTCCTCACGCCGCCTCTCCTCGGCGGCATCATGTCCCTTGTGTGAAGCCTTCACCGCCAATGTGTGGCCATCCAGGACAGACCCATCCATGACCTTGAGAGCTGCGTCTCCCTGTGCTTTTGAGCGGAAATGGACGAAGCCAAAACCCATGCTCAGCACCTGACCCGGTTTCTTGGGATCAAGTTTTGTCTTGACTTGTGCACTGACAAATCCGTCCAACGACTTGAATGCATCTGCCAACTGTGCTGTCGTGGTGTCGAAGCTCAGGTTCTTGACGTACAGAGAAGTCGCGTCCTGAGCATCCTGATCATCATCGTCACGCTCCAGGAGATCGGTGCCAGACACTTTCTGCACACCTGCAGTGTTCTCGCTCTGGGTCTGAGCCTCCGTGCCAGGTTCCTGCTCCGCAAACAGGTTTGCAGGAGCCTTTTCGAGGAACAGGATTGATGAGCCCATACGTCTGTAGGACAGTTTGGCAAAGGCAGTCCTGCAAGCGACGGGTTGGGAGAACTGAACAATTGCGATTGTTTTGCTTGGGGGCATCAACACTTGGAGCACATGACCTCCGGCAGCCTCCTCGAAGGCCTTTCTCAGCTCTTCGAGGGAAGTACCATACGGGAAATTCTTCACCAGGATTGCAGTGTCTCCCTTCTTTTGGGACTTGAAGGCCTCGACGTTAGCCCCGTGGGAAGCGAAGTAGGCCTTGGTGTCATGGATGATTTGCGTCTCGGCCACGGCCTGTTTCACCGCGGCATCGGTTGATGTGGGGTCGAGTAGCTCTGACTTTGACACACCAAGACGATCTGCAGTTGACGCGAGCACGGCATCTTGGTTCATAAACAACGAGTTCCAGTTGAAAGTAGATGTGGCGGCCTGCGCCTTTTTCCGAAGCAGATTCTGTTTCTTCAGCGGCAACTGCGAGATAGCATAATCATCCAACTGGTGGTCCTTTTTGGGCTGGCCAGGGATGACGTGGAGGAGGCGACCTTGGAAGGGTTTGCCATCCGCTTCTTCAAAAGCTGCGATTGCAGAGGCAGGGTCCGAGAATGAGACGTGGGCGAACCCCTTACCTTTCCCCGGAGCCGCGACAGCAACATGTACCTGGAATCTGGTCAGCAAGACATTCAGGCAATCTCTCAAATAGATAAAAACAAATGTGGCCGTTGTTCAGTAATATCGAAGCATCTACTAAAATTCTCGACCCAAGAACATCTCATCATTGCCTTGCGGCATAAGCTGTCCCTATCAAGGGTTCATCACATACGGCGGGGATCATAGGAAAGAAAAGAAAGAAAAAAGCTTACCTCTTCTGTCTCTCCGTATTTTCCAAAGTGTTGTCTGAGCTCGTCCTCTGTTACCTTGTAGGGCAGATTGCGAACAAAGAGCCTACCTGTGCGACGGATCTGTTCTGTCGCATTGTCTTCGACGGGCGGGTCGACAGCTGCCTCTTGAGGCTCTGGAGTAGCGCGGTCCATGTCGACATCTGCCGTTGGTGGTGGCACGTTCCGCTCAGCTGGTTGTGTAGGTGCAGCAGACGCGGCAGTTGCAGATGCAAACGCGGCTGGGTCATCTGGATCAACCAAATCGAGCAGTCTGTTCGTCCTTGTTCTCAACCAATCGTCATCAGTAGCATCTGTTACTTCTGCTGTCTTTGGTGGTGGTACATCTTGCTCTGTCGCCTGTGGGGGATCGGCTACAAGTACCGGAGCATCGACTTGAGCAGACGGTACTTCCACGACCTCTTCTGTGTTGCGCTTTGTTTTCTTGGCCGGAATGGCCTCATACTCGTCATCGCTTTCGGCACCCTCCGGTGCGATTGCCATCAAAGTGTCCTGCTCTTCTGCGACCTGACCACGGATACCTTCCATCTTGCTCGAGGCCGTCTGCCCAGGCTTCATCACATCCAAGAACTCCCTGAACTTGGGATCGGACTCGTCCACCTCTTCCCTCTTCCTCTTTCTGATGTCCGCCTCTGTGTCTTTGGGCTTCGGCTCGGGCTCGGGGGTAGGGAGTTTGTTTTGTACATGGCCAAAGTTCCTTGTACTGGCTGGAATGGGAATAGGGTCTGATATTGGCCTAGCCAACTCGACGGAAATCTTGGCCATGCGGATGTAAGATCGATTGAAGTATCTTACAGCCTTGGCTGCTTCCTCGACGGTCTTGTAGCCAACATAGCCAATCCTCCTCTTGGGGATCAGCTTGACATCGGTGACCTCCCGGCCGCCGGTAGCAAAGTGTTTCCGGAAGTCAGCCTCTGTGATGCTGGGCGGCAGGTTCTTGACGAACAGCCGCGACGACTCCATGGTTGCGGTGGGATATTCGGTCAACGAATAGTTCGCTATTAGTTTCTGAAGGATTATACGAACTCTTCTGTTAGAGATAGAGTCGTTCTGAATTTAGCATGTTGAAGTTGCGTGAAAGGAAAGAGAAGAAGGAACGAGACTGAGAGTTTTCGCAACTCGAGTTGGCAAAAGAAAAAGAAAAAAAGCAGCAAAATTTTAACGGGCCTGGAGTGATCTTATTGGATGCTGACTTGGAGCTCCAGGTGTTTCCCCACACTCCATTTTCCTTCCAAGGAGCTGGGAGCCTCGGGCACGTGCCCCACTTTGGCTGGCAAGGGTCATGTCAGGGGAGCTTGTGCACCCAGAGCCTCCAAGCCATCTTCAGTTGTGTGTAAATGGTTAGTTCACCACAACCAAACACCACAATCCGCCCGACGCAAGCTACCCTCAGTCAGAAAACATCCAACCCGAGCCCACGAACTGCGGCTTACAGCACCAACCAACAATCTAGGTACGAGGAACACACCCTCCTTGGCCATCTGAACACCGGCACAATACATCGAGTCTCTGCTTGGGTGGTGGTTCGCGATTACAGGCTACACTACACTACACCGACTGTCCGAGCACCTTCCCGTCCCATGACCACTTTTATCTGTAGTCATTGCCTTCCATCATCAGCTGATCCAACGGCTAATCATCACCCTTATAACAGAACCCCCCACCCGAGTCACCAAACATCATGGCCGAAGGAGGCGCATCTTCCCCGGGTCCTCGGGAGAAGCTGGAGGCCCAGGTCAAGAGTGCTGACATGGTGAGACGAGACCACATGCTTGGGTATAGCAAGGCCTGGGACTGACACCGTGAGGCAAAAGACGGAAGACATGCAGCAAGAATCTATCGACGTTGGTGAGTGGCCTCTTGATAGGTTGGGCATTGGATCGCAGCAGAGGTGCTAACAGATGCGAACAGCTCAGGAGGCAATGGCGAAGTTCACGATTGAGAAGGTACTCATCCGCCCTCCACTTTTCTATCCATCAGAGAGATCACACTCCTACTCAGAATCGAGAGATCCACCTGCAAGATGAACCGAATGGCGCAAGGCTGACCAAGAGACGACAGGACATTGCCCAGCACATCAAGAGAACGTTTGACGAGCGAAAGGGTCCCACATGGCACTGTATCGTTGGACGAAACTTCGGAAGCTTTGTCACACACGGTACGGTTACCCCATCCACATCAAACACTCCAAGCTGTATCAAATGGGGCAGAAGGAAGAAGAGGAAGCTGACAGAACCGCAGAAACGAAGCACTTCATCTACTTCTACCTCGGACACTGCGCCATTCTGCTGTTCAAGACACAATAGACAACAGAATCGACGCCACAAGGGTCTCGACCGGGACGAGAGATGGTAATACGCTCAGTGCTGTTAGGTTCAGAGCTTTGGTCGTGGGGGAAATGGGGCCTTACGGTACGGCCTCATGAAAAATCCCGGGGCATGCGTTTTGTACGTTATTTGAGGGTTCTTTTCTACTTGCGGTCTAGTTGGAAGCGACCATGAAGCTATGTCATTTTAATCAAAAAGGATTGAACCAAAGCCAACGGGTCCTCGCCTTGCCACATCTTGTAGGCCAAGGCACTGCAATCTCGATCAACCGCCCTCAGAGGCATGTCGACAGCGAGACACCGCGGCTCAAAGAGCCTGGAGAGTCGAGAGGTGGCAACTCCTTGATCTCATGGGTCACTTCCATGTGGCATGTCGGATTCCACCGACGCGCAGGGGCGCGCAGGAATTCGACATGATCTCAAGGTCTCACCCGTCCACTTGTTCCGGAGCGAGGGCAACAGCGGGGCAACAGCCTGACGACGAATGGGCATGTCATATATCGTGTCTGAAGTACAAGACCGACCCGTCAGCTGCCCGTCCAGAACTTCTGGGGGAAGTACCCAGCGCCGACTCGACCCAGGAGGGCGGAGATGCTGTACAGCGGAGATGCTGTACGAAGGATCATGCAGCTAAGAAGCCGAAACCCAGACATCCTTAGCCCGGCTTACACTGACCAGGCCTTGATCGGGATTCCGGCATGGGTCCGGAGTCAGTGCTTGCTTCTGTGACCCGGATGCGCTGTCAGCCTGGCAGGAAAGAAGAGGGCCTCTCACCATAGGCTCGTAGACGCCTGGTCTTCTAACCAGCTTCGGAAGTGACTGGCAGTTTCCCATGTGACTGGTTTTCTGCATGATTGGGTTTTACAGCAACTAAGGGTCAGAGAAAGGGTATCCCGGAAAGCGAGCAGAAGAATGGGTCAGAGTTCGCGGTGACTAGGGATGAGTGTGTGTATCGCGCTCGGGATGTCGGTTCCCCTTCCTTCCCGTATCCACCTTGACTGTCAAGCCAGCAAAGAAGAGGGAGAAAGGGAGGAATCATACACAAGTGTGGCAATTAACAGTATCAACGACTGCGGAATTTATCACACATTATTTTACTCGCGTGTACGAGACGGGGTACTCTCGACTAAGGGGAGCATCATGAGGAAGCCCAGGTGTCACAGCTCACTGAGACACAATTGCTCGAGATTAAGTCTTATGAGATTTCTTCGATTTCATTGCCTTGGTATCATGGCTTCCTGCTTAGAAAGTAACAATCGCTATGTGCAAGTTTCCCTATCCGGTTTCCCTTTCCAGTAATGCAAACCGTTCTGTAAATGCTATCAAAGTGTGGTGGTAATGGCCTCCTGAAACTTGGGCCCCACGGGAAATCCTTGCCTTGTACGCCTTTTGCGAAAGAAGTTCTGCCTTGTTTCGCTTTTTCCAAATTCATCCTCATTAAACGCAAACGCCAAGTTTCATTCCTTTGAAATCTTGAATGACGTCCATCGTATTTCGGCATCATCTTTCGTCTCTCGTCCTCCAGTTCAGATCCCTTCCGGGATTTGCGAATATATCGAGCCCTTCAGCTTCTCCAACCTGTGGTGCATGTCGAGCAACTTGCTGTACTTGTCCTCGTCAAAGTTGTTGCTGGCCGACAGCTCATGGTGCAGTCCCTGGTAGACGGCGTACCACGACTTGAACTTGCGGGCCTTGTCCAACAGCTCCGTCGACAGGCGCTGTCGTTTCTTCTCCGCCACTGTCATGTCGAGTGTGTCCCGGTCTGCATCCGCCTTGCGCTTCTTGACATTGATGTTGCCGTTGGCCACCGTTACATTTCGGTCTCGAGAGCGGTCGCGGTGGCGCTCCTGTCGACTGTCATCGGTAGTGGTGTGCTGGTCCAGGTCCGACGCATTGGTAGGCGGCGAGGATGCCAGGGGCGATGACTTGACCGGGCTGGTGTTCTTGTTCTTGCTGGGAAAGCTAGGTGCGGCGTAACTGTTGCTGCGCGACGAGCTCTGTGAGCTGGAGTCTGAGGGAGGTCGCTTGTAGGATAGGTTGGAGTGGGCTGCGGGCCCCGCCTTGACATCCCGGTTGACACGCTTGTGTAGTGGTGTGTTCGAGCCAGAGCTGCTATCGTCCTCAAGGTCCTCTCGGTGTCGCTTCTGCACGGCAGCCCGGGCGACGACCTGCGGCTTGATGATATCCTTGGGAGCGGCGGGCTTCGACTTCGGTTTGGGGGCGGCCTGGGCCTGTGCCTCCCTTTCCTTGATCCTCTCCACCAGTTTCTGCTTCTCCCTTTCTCGCTCTCTCTCCTTCTCCTTCTCCTTGCCCCGTTCCTTTTCCATTGCTTTCGATCTGGCAACAGTCGTGGAGAGGGGTGCCTCTTCCGAAGATGACTCGTCCGAGGCCGAGATGAACTCCTTTGACTTGAACTCCTTCGACAGGACTTGGCTCCCTTTAGGTTTGGACGTCTTCGCACCGGCCTTGGTCGGCGATATCCTGGGTGTCGTTGCCTTCTTCTGGGACATCAGCTTCTTCTCCAACTTCTTGGCTGGCTGCTTTGTCTGCGAGGAAGATCGCGACATGGGCTCGCCGCCTTTCTTGGTCTTCTTGTCCACGCCAGACTGGGTATCATCCTTGCTGCCGCTCGAGTCGTCCGCATCGTGGACTTTGATCTGGGGCGTCTTGGCCTGAGCCGAACTCTTGGCGATGGTCGCTTGTAGCTTGCTGAGACACTTTCCCTTGCCGCGCTCCTCCTTGGGAAGTAGTCTCTGCCACTGGGGTTCCGAAGTGCCGATGCGCATGCGATCATACATCCTGATGGCGTTGTCGATGGCCTTTTGCCGCTCGTCGTCCGAGTCGTACCCGTATTTGAACACATCGAGCTCCTTCCAATACATCTTCTTCATGGCGAACTTTTGCAGGCTGCCGTCGAAATCGGCGACCTTGTCCAAGGCAGTCTTGAAGTCCTTCTCCTCGCCGGGCCACCTGGAACGCAGCTCCTCAAAGGACATTTCCTTGACGGCCAGCTCGTGCACTATGGGGAATCGAAGTTCCTTGGCCTTTGCCTTGGCCTGCTCGTCGGAGGATAGGGTGGGGGCGAGGGATGGAGAACCGGTGCCACTGAGGGCGGGGCTGGCAGCGCCAGACCTGCTGATGGTCATGGTGCTTCCCTTTGTCGAAGGAAGCAACTTTCCTTTGCTGCCTTTGGTTGTACCACGTTTCACACCCGCTAGAGGGGTATTGACGATCTTGGTACTAAGAAGGCTCAAGTTAGCTCAAGCCGTTTCCAGAGGAAGTCCAATGCCACGCACGCATTCTCCATCTTGTCCGTCTTGGCCTGGGCCATGACCTCTTTGAGCCTCGCGACATCGTCGGAGACGTCACCCTGCGGTTTGCGGGCTGCAGCCGAGGCCTTTGGAGGCACGGCCTTCTCCTTCACGACGACACGGCCCGCGGCGAGCTTAGGGAACCGTCGGAAATCGGGTCTCATGAAGAGAGACATGGTGGGATGTGGCAGCCGCTCTGCTTCTTGTATCGAGTCGGAGGGATCGGTCAGGTAGAGGTCGAGGTTGGGTATTTCGGAGGCCCTGGATATCTTGTGAACCTCTCCGTTGCAGAGGAAGGACTGTTGGTGGGTTAGGCTGTCAGCCGATTGATCATGGTGGACAGGTTAAATGAAAACAGACGGCACAGTGTTCTCCGATTGAGGACCAAATTTGTTATTCGCATCGTGGGGTTCCTGGCCGGTCCTATTGTGAGGCCATTGTTCTCCCTATAGAACAATAGGACCAACGCTTCCCCCCGCGATTGAACCAGACAGGGAATAAGCACTTACTGGAGTGTTCCCCAATGACAATTTTGGCTCCCCTCCATTTTGTACGGATTTTATGAGGTCCCCAATTACATTATCGCTGATTGTGAGGGCGAAAGCCTGCAGTGGGAGGGTGTCGGCAGACTTGGCCGAGCTCTCCAGATGGAGGCCGGTCTCGGGTATCCTCAGGACCATGGTTGTTGTTGGATGATGTAGGTTCCACCTCGGAAACGGGACTCTGCACCACAAGACCAGCAGCCGAAGCTGTCAGGAACTGGGCTGAGAGGGGTACTGAAGGGTGTAAGATCCTCCGTCCTAGCCGGATTTTATCCTCGTCGTGGGTTTCGGAGGGTGGTCGAAGTGGTGGGCAAGCTCGAGGGTATTCCGGACGGCGGGCGTCTCTGGAAACCTTGGAAGCAGCAATTACGGGTACCTAGAGTCCTGTAGTTGCATGGGCGTCACATGGCTGGCTCAGATGTTTTCCGGGAGCAGTAGAAAGGAAAAGGAGTTTGAGCCAGGTTTGAGGAGCAGAGTGAGGCAAGAAAGAGTGGAAGTGAAGAGGAGGTTAGGGAGAGATCGTAGGCAAAGCAAATGTGGTACTATTTGGATCGAAAGAAGAGCGGAAGAAGATAGAGCGGAGTCAACTCAAGAGAGGCACCACAATGAGAAATGCCCCAAGAGCGAGAGAGAGGGTGGAACCGACTTTGGAAGGTACTCCAGGTGCTCCGGGCGGCTTTGTCCACTCAGTGCTGGCCGGTACTTGGGTACCTAGCCAGGTAAGTATGGGATACATGGGGAGGAGTCTTTGAGTTGCGACTTGGAACCTCTTAGAACTTGAGTGCTGGTAGCCTGGGCGGGTTGAGCCCCCTACGTGGGCCTACTAAGCCCAGTGTCTCCAGTGCCTCGTATTGCTGGAAGCTCAGGGTGTTTGGGCTGTTCAGGGCGTTCAGGGCGTTCAGGGCATTCAGGGCGAACTCACCGTACAGTAGCCTCTCGATTTAGTACCTTCTGTGTGGCTGGTTCAGAAGCGAGCCGGCTGGTTAGCGGGGGCGACCGGGGTTGATGATAGTACTGGGTACTTTGCGTTGCTGTACAATACAGGGGTCTTGGGGTCCGTGACAGGGATTTAGGATCGACGGGTGAGCGCGATGTGGTTAGGTTCTTTTTGAGAGATGTCAATCCTCGGTTCTTCTTCAGCACTTGACCTGAACAAGACTGCAATACAGAGAAGAAAAAAGGACCTGTCTGGGATTATAAGGGTGTTCAACTTGAATTGTAATTGGCAAGGTAGTCACCCAGGAAGGCAGTCAGTCAGTCACTCATTCAATCAATCAATCAAGTCAGGGGTACTTGTGCTCTCTTTAATGTTCAGTCAACTGAGCCAGTGACATGCGGCCGGCTGAACCTTGGCTCTCAACTGTCTGGGGCGGGCGTCTTAAGGGATCTACACATCTACCACTGGCTGACTGGTAGTAAAAACGGCGGAACCAGTGAAGAAACGGATGGATACTTATGTTAGACCACGAACATGCAAATGACAATGGGTTTCGAATGGTTTTATTACAGTAAATACCATATTGCCTTTTCTCAAGTCTCCTTGACAAAATAATTCCATGTAGAGGTTCCCTCCCCTAGCTACTTACCTAGGTTCCCAAGTAGGTAATGTGAGTACTTAAAGTAGGTACTCAAGGTTCTGGAATTGTTGTTTCATGACTTTGCAGGGGTTCATGATGATTGCCTGCCAGAACAAGTCACATCACTCACTCATCCCCCCCCCCCAGAACCTTGCCGAGCCACTCACCTTTTTTCTATCCGGCGGATGCGCCAACCGAAGTGGCTCTTCCGTTCTTGTTGTTCTGTTCCACCCCACATCTCGTCCTCGCGCAACGCCGTTGTGCTCCATCTTCCCATTGACCATAGCTTTCTGGTTAGGGAAAAAGGAGGTGAAGGCAGGATAGGGGTTCTGAACAATAATATCATTTAGACCATGCAAGGACCTGCCCAGGTATGGTACACATTTCCGGCCTTCTTCACGCTCGAGTCTCCTCTCCCATCACGCTGAATCAGATTTCAGATCCATCTCCCGCATCAGGCGCACCTGTGTCTTGCCTTGCCCCTCCAAGGAATCAGATGCACAGGGTGGTACTAAGCACCGGGGCTTCGGCTGTTCCAACCTGGGCAAAAGGCAAGGGTGCTGGAACAAATCGGCTTCATCACACACGCAGAGATGTAGCGTTGACAAAAGACCCCTCCCCACATACCTCTCCCCGAACCTACCTAGGCATTCTGTATGTAGCACATAGATACTTGCCTTTACCATGGCTGTCAAACATGGCTGTCAAACCATAGCTACCTATGTAACCCACGTGAAGTACTCCATTGGCGAGCACATGGTAGGGATTTATCCCACTATCAGGCGTCGACTATGTGTGAGGCACCCGACTACTACTACTCAAAAAGTACTAAAACAACTACTACGAGGGCGGTGGGATCTGACCAAGGTGCCAACTATCTATACGATAGATACATCGTCTCTTGTGTCACCGACATGTCCACCGGTACGTACTGAATTGGGTACCTGGGGCGGCAATGCGGGTTTCGTACCGCGAGCCTTTTTTAGTCAGGCAAAGAAGAAGAGCATGCTGGCAGATGCAGATGCGGATGCGGATGCAATACAGTAAGTATATACAGTCCTTAGTTACCGAGTAAGAACCCTGCCGTGATCAGTACCTCGCCCGACCTTGCCCGACCCGGTCGCCCTGTTTAAAGGTTTGGGCATTGCATTGACATCACATTGCCAGCTGTCTGCGCAATTTGTGTTGATGACTACCCATCCTGATTGTAGTATTTCCCGGTAAAGGGAGTCACACGAGACAGCGTGACAATAGGCGCGAGGTACCCAGGTGGTAGCTGAAGGTGGGTGATGTCTGCCGAGTAGGCAAAACCAAGTCAGCAGGCTGAAGGATTAATTGATTACCAGGGCCATGACAACAAGCTTGGAGGAGGCGGTCATACGAGACAAGCAAGAGCCGGCCGGCCGAACGAGGCAAGTCTATGCAGTTTGGCGTTTTTTCCTTTTCCTCTTGTCTGGCCTGGTCTCTGGTCTGACTGGTCTTACCGTCTCCCCTAGCCTATTGGAACTCGTCCGCCTGGCAGGCCTTGTGATGCCGCGTCCGGCTCCACTTCAGCAGGAAGATAGGCCGGCTCGACACCCACCAACCAGACCAAGGTCACACTCTGAGCTGTGGCAGTGAGGAGACTGATCCCTCGAGGACAACCCCTCGAGAAGAACCCCTCTACTATAGAGAAGAAAAACAAAGCCACAATTACCGAATGGGCCGGCCCACCCTCCTGTCCGCAGTGCCCAGGTGAAGACCACTTCGCTGTGTGGTCGATATGATCCAGCCGGTGAAACACACCGAGGCTGAACAGGATTGGATGACCTTGACGGCCTTTTGACCAGGCGACCAATTGAGGCCCGGTCTCGGGGGAGAAGAAGAGTCCTGGAATCCTTCATCTTCCCTGTTTCAGTTACTTAGGGTGAAGAAAGAAGAAGAGATGCCGTCGTTTGCCAAAACAAGAACAAAAAAGGTTTAGGTTCCTGTCTGTGTCGGTAAAACGGTCAGTCCCATCCGCTCGGGCAAAGCGTCCAAGCTCAAGAGGGGGGGGGGTCCATATGTATCAATCGAGGCGGATGTTGTAGAGATGCTTTTCTCGATATCCTCCTCATTTCCCACCAAAGGAGGTCGGTTTTCAAATGTTGAGTTAGGCAATTAATAGGCAGAGACGTTAGGAATGGCTAATCGAAAGACAAGACGGAGGTGCCCCTGTTTCCACCAACGAGGTACAAGTCACTGTTTGGCATGTCACATTATCCCTGAATTAAACAACTGCGTCGCTAACTAGTTGTTACTAGCAACTCAAGGTTGGACAGTCATCATGACACGAACCGGGTTCCAGGATCCGCGCTGCCGTCCAGATCCACAACCCGTATGGATGTGCCATAGCATACATATAGCATGGTACCGACTTCGCCATGATCAATGTGGCCGATCTGCCGTTCAATTGACATGACACCCCCCGGACGACGAGTGTCCAGTTCAGTCCAGTGGATTGGGTGTTTTTGAGTGTGTTTAGGAGGAGGTTACATATCAGTACATGGCAGAGAGGGAGGGAGAATTAGTGTTTGAAATTAAGATAGTAAACTTTTTAGTCTATCTAATCACTCTTGGTCCAGATCCATGAGAGTTGCCTCTCTAAATCGGTGCCCACATTGTCTCGGGCCCGATGTGGATCGTCAGCTGCTATCGAACATCGTTGCGGGGCCGCCGCGTGATATCGGCCAACCTACTTAAGTACCCTTGGCGAGCAAGCCGCCAGAAATAAAGATGAAAGAGAATAAAACCGTCTTTCCCCGTCACAGTCCTTGATCATTATGGTTCCCCCTGTCCGCTTGCCCTTCCCTACACTCAATGACGATATGTGCAACCACACACACTCACTCACACGCACCCACCTATCGAAACCCAGGAACGTCCGGTCAAGCTTCGGGGAGGGCGGTCAGTAACGCTGCCCCCGGAGAAGCTCGACATCTTGGGACGCCATCAGCTTACGGGCGGGCGCCGGTGCCAATCGCGACTGGGAGCCCCCGATGCTGGAGGAGCCCTGGTAGACAGGAAAGGCTGGCCCGATTCGGTCGAGCTGAGATGTTTTGGTGTTCATACTATCGAGAATGACAATGACAAAATTAGGACCCTTCTGACAGCCGAGTCTCGGCTCTGCAGAGCACACACATGGTACGGGGGCACTGGGGGATTGGTAAGGCGACGGTGGTGGGAAGTGCAGCTTTTCGAACTCTTCCTGCCTGGTGAGTTCTGACAAAGCTGCTCGGTTTGTTCGGTCTGCAGTGGAGCAGTGAACCAACTTAGTGACTGACTGACTGACTGACTGTACTCAGCCCTATACACAGGCACCGGGGCCGTGGACGACGATCAGTCAGCGGCGAAGTGCTTGCTGACGGGCTTACTCTGCCAAAACCTACCAGTCTACAATACCCAGCTGCCCGGGCTGCATGGTTCCCCTCTGCTGCGAGGGCTGCTCTGGTTTGATGACAGGCGGTGATGGATGCTGGAAGGGGTGTTGGATGACTTGCGTCCGCCATTGCGCGCCGGCCCCCACTGCCACTCTGCTTACCCTTGTGTGATGGCGCCTCGAAAACGTGCAAGATAATGTTTCGTATCGTATATGCGTCTCGATTATAGGAGCCTCTTTTCTCGTAGCCAATGCGCGATCGAGATTTCATATGGGTGTATCTCTGAGGCCCTACGAAACAGGGAACGGCATTAATCAATGTTGCCAGACCCTTACTTTACACAGCATACAACGTACCTCAGCTCAGGGCCAGTGCACTGCATGCGTGGGAAGTGTGTGGTATACGAATTACGGACTAGCAGATATACTAGAAAGTTCCAGATGTCCTCGATACGCTGTATGTATGGTAGGTGGGCTTCCCGCATGGCACCGTGCCATCGCCTGTAGCACACCCTCCGTCACGATGGCATCCTACGGATGAGATAATCGCCGACAAGCTTCACCCGCCACCTGCCAAAGCGGTTAGTAGGTATTGTATGGTATGGTATGGATGGCGGCACCAGGTTCGTCCGCCCTTTTAACCTCGGCACCGTTACTTCTTCCGCACTACCCTTGATCTTAACCAGCTTCCGATCGCAGATAACTTTCCTGAATCCGTATGGGCCATCTCTCGACAACTCGGACACAAGTCCTTGAATGGCCCAAAAGAGGCTGGACGTGGAACTATCAGTCGCCATGTCTTCAATGCATCGTTTCACATGGCCGCAACCTCACAAACCCCGACCGGTCTGTCTGTCGTTGTGGATGACCTAGATCCAGATCATAAGTAGCACGGAATAATTGTGACGGCCTGTAGCATATCCACCAGTGTTACCCAGTTAATGTGTGCCAGCGAGTCCATCCGTAGATCAATATTGGCTCTTTTACTTGCCCTGCGCCTTGACCTGCTCGAGTATATATCCACCCATGTACTCGAGTATGGTATGTAGCTGGTTGAGGTCTCTGAACTCGTCAGCTGCTTCCGCCATACAACAAGGTTCAAACCGCCGAGAAATCCTTCCTCAGAGAGACGATGGCAACTCGAACGGCCTGTCCGGGCCCAAGAGGGGCCTGAAGAGGATCTATCACATCTCGACAGGTTGTCGGCGGTCCGATAGTCAGAGGTCTGGCCCAGACACGTAGGTGTAGGATTGGGACCCAACACCTTGCCCGAAAGGGATGTTCTAGTATGTAGTCGTTACTAGTGCTGGCGTCAGTCATGATCGACGATGGCGGGTTCAACAGTTCTCGTCAGGCCCATCCACGAAATTCCCCTCTTCCAAGGTTCTGGCAAGTTGCCTTTCGGACCCGCAATCACAAAAGCCGCAACTCCATCAATGATTACAACATACACTATTGACAGAACGGGAAGAGCGGATCAACCGACGAACTCGGCTGAGATGGTTTAGAAAAGAAGAAAAAATGCCATAAATGGACCTCGCTATTGGCGGACTGAAATCTTTTCAAAGGTCCCCCCCCTGGACAATGCACCGGGGGGTGGTGGCATGCCGATGGCACACAATGAGGGGATTCCGGAAGGTGCCTGCAGGTTCAAGGTGCAAGGTGACCAGACGGGGAATAGCTGGGTCGACGATGGTGTCCTCGGAACTTGAACTGCCATGCCTGTCTCCTCGATCCCGCTGTTCCGTTTGTTTGGGTTCTGTTGTGTTTCTTTTCTTTGTCTCCCAAAACCTTCCCAATAAGGAAGTTCTAGGATGACCAGCAGACCTTGAATGATCGGCCTCGTCCGGTACATACCTACCTGCCGCCGGTCGATCATCAGCTGCGATGATATACTACACTGTGATGTACCCGTGCCCCCTCCTCGATTGACGGCATCGGATGAATGCGCGTGACGGCCACAGCAGCCATATCCTTGCCCGGCAAGAGACGCGACGGGCGGGACAGCGGCAGGTGGGAGCTTGGGGAGAGAGGGTTGGTTGCTGGTCGCTCTCGTACCGTAGTATTGCACGCGCTGCGAAGGAGATCAACGATCGGCAAGGTACCGCTTGTGATCTGTGTAGATATGTGCCTGTCTCAGGTGTGTGAGGCCCACCTGCCCGGGGGCGAGGGCGAGTGGACGACGTCTGATTGCAAATTCCCACCCATCAGATCGACATTGCGTTATTTGGCAGTTTGGCATAGTGATGGTCTGCATGGAAAATTTATTGCCTTCGACCATTTTTACCCTAGAGTTCGTAAACGCTTCAGTACTCATCATCCGCAGGCTTGAACATCATCTGCCGGGCTCTCGTGGCCCAACTACTGGAGTAGTAAACTTCCGGTCTGTCAATGCCTATGACCTTGTTCGCCTCCTCGTTTCATCTCGTCGACAAGCGAACTGGGCAGTACCATGTAGTGTGTTCGCCTCCTTTTGGACTTCCCTTCTCACACTTGTGGGTATGTACTGGGGTACTCGACGAGACTCTGGCTCGCTTCCTCTTACACAAGTCAATATCAGCCCTTCGCAGCGCATATTACTTGATTTGGTCCCTCGTTGCGAATGGCAGCCACAGCCAGATACCTAGGAATACCCAACAAGGGTCGACCTGGACATTCTAGGTATCGTGTAGGGCCGTCATGGCGGCCCATGCCCCTTGGACCCTTCGGCCGTGACGGACCCACTGCGTTGGTGTAACCTTGACTGTTCGATGTTCCATGTTCTCGATTGGCCGGCACAAGCGAAGAAGGGCCATTGTCTGTCTCTCTCCTCGCGAGGCAACATGTTCGTCTGCAACAGAAGGGATGAAGGGGACTTGAGACAACAAACCAAACCTGAAGGCTCTGGCGAGAGTTGAGAGGAGTATCAGTAGACCGAATAGTGAAAAATGGATAGGAATAACCAGATGTATTTGGAAATCTACAGGGCTGAGCCCCCGGGCCACCTTGGTCTCTCAGTGGAGGCGGTCGATGGGTGCTCTATCCACTTCCTACATGATCGCTTGTAACAATAGGTATATGAACGCTCCTCCGGGATCAAGCGAAATGCGTGTAGCTACATATAAAAAAGACGTTGCATCGCCTTGCAACAATGCTACTTTCAAGGGGCTAGGGTGAGCTTGTCCACCAAACGGTGAGCAGTGTTCGGTAACCTGTCAGGACCATTCCATAAAATCCTTCCCCAAGACTGTGCTGGCGGGATTGACCATGGCTTGACAGCTTTGATCTGGTCCTGGTCTTGGCCGGTCCGGTTTGCTCCTCAAACAAAGAAGCCTATGTTGGAAAGCATACATGGAAAGCAAGCATCTTGCTTGATCAAGGTGAAGGCAACCACAAACACACAAGAACCGGTCCCAAGAACAGCCATAGTTTGAATGAAGACAACAAGACAGAATCAGCAATGTGATTGATCGTTGGAGGCAACAGCAACAGATTCTCATGTACATAATTGATATTGATTATAGATAGCAATCAGGGTCAAAATATATAACTGCCTCATCCTGGAGATCCCAAGCCATACTAAACCACCACTCACACACATCACAAAACAGCTTGGAGTCAGCTCATCTGCGAAGCCATGGAGCGAAACGCCAATTTGGACTATCGCAACTATTTCTTCCCGGGCCCTGCCTTCCCCGTCCAGGTCTACCCAATGAGCGGCAACCCACGGTTCCCCTTCTCGTCCTCATTCGGTGCCGCCAACATGAATGACCTGGCCCCCCAGATCTTTCCGGCTTTTGGAGGAGAGGACATCACAGAAGAGGTGGTCAGGTCGGGCAGAGGCTCCCCCAAAGTGTCCGAGCTGTCAAGCCCATCTCATGCGTTGGTGAAGACGCGCAGCACAATGGCGTCACTACCGCCATTGCAAGTGGACGAAGCCCTGCAAGGTCTCTCCCGACAGCTCGACAAGGCCATGGCCTTCTGCGAGAAGTGCCTCGACAAGCACAGCCAGGTCGTGAAAGACATCAATAGCAACGCCAAGAAAGATGCGCGCAACAGCCTCTGGAAGGGCCTGCTGGAGTCCAGATTCGACGCCAGCGACAGCGACAAAGATCTGTTTCACAACCTCTCGGGCCGAATCGAGTACTGCACGCACCAGATTCGAGAGGCCGCCTCGGCGGATCCCTCTGCCAGATCTGGCAGTCACGACAAACGACGCGAGTTCGAGCGACTGGTCCTCAAGGTCAAGCAGATCGGCCTCGTGTGCGAAAGGATCGTCAATCTCCAAAGAAGGACATTGGGCGACAGGCAAGCCTGCGAGGACATGGTGGATGAGATGAAGACTTTGAAGGGCCTATGCAACGAAGACATTGACAGTCTCGAGAAAAACGACGGAGATGAGAGCGTCAAGCATCAGGAATCCGGAGACATTCCTGCAGCCAATGGTTGGTGAGGCAGGCAGTAGCGGACGGATGGCAAGGTCAAGCGAGAGAGATCCGACGAAAGGTGACGCCAAAGGGAGCATTTGATGAACATCCAGCGCACAAGAGTGGCTCAGCCAAGGGAGCAAGTTAGGAAAGGGAAGCGCGATTCAAATGGAGCTTAGTATCGTGGTTTGATTGCCTTGCGAAGCCTTCATTAGCAGTATCCTTTCTCTGAATGGACTTGTTGTGTACAACTGACCTGAGGAAAAAAGAGTGAAGCCCACCGCCCAAAGAGTGATCGGAATTGAATGATGAGGCCCCTTCCACGAGGGAAGGAGACGACACGCCACCCATCGCACTTCAGCTTGCTGTCACAAGCGATCCCGGCAGTGACGCTCCCAGAGGAACGCTGGACTGGAGCCCCATCTTCCCCCTTGCGGGTTGTACACGAGGACAGCCAGCGCCCTGCTTTTCTGATGCCAACTGCGGAGGCGAGTTCGCCCCGTGCCGTTACCGGCAGGCCGTCAACATCTCGCGCCCACGAGGGAGCGCAAGAGATCGGGCAAGGTCTCGGGAGTTTCTCCGAATTTCTCACATGCAAGGTTGTGCCAGGGCGCTTCCGAAGAAGACGCTCGGCTTGAGAGAAATGCTCGCGCAAAGTCTCTCCGTTTGTAGCATAGAAGGGTAGCGTTGAGGGCGGTGAGCCTGGAAGAGAAAGGAAGAGAGAAGAGTCGAGATTTTGGTGGTTTCGACCGCGATAAATATTGCGGCTCAAAAAGTGCCTCTAGACGTGACGTGACTCATAGCCAATCAGAGCGTTCAGTACTGACAGGGATGCTGCTGCCCGGCTGTACGGTAGGCGAGTGGGTCACTTGGCTTTTTCTACCCCGGGCTCGACGGCGCCGTCAGTCACGATAAGATAAAAATTATTCCTGGTCCAGACCGGCCCCCAGGGTCCAGACTCTAGATCCCGGGCTTATTATATTCTGTAGGTTTCCGCCCGTAAGTCTGGTCATCTATACCACTCTTCACTTTGTCACCCCCTTCCCCAGTTCTCCTATCATGTCTGTTGTCGCGTTCAACCACTACCGGTACCTCTCTCGGTAGTGCGCATTTCCTCGTACAAGCCTCTCGTCCCTCGTCCCCAGTTTCGTCCACCCTACATTGTCTATTCAGCTTTGATTCCTAGTACAGTATGGCCGTCTCGGAGCCAAGAGACCTTCCCCAAGTATGGCAGAAGCCTGCTTTTGCTGTTCTGCTGGACGCCCTCCAACATCTTCGGATTGAGCCTCCCGTGTGGCATATCAAGGCCTCCCGCACAGAAGTTATAGAAAAGCAGGAATCAACTGCACAGTACCGGCGGGAGGTGGCTGCGTATCTTTCCAGCATCATCAAGAGTGGGCTCACGTGGATCGAGGATGAGGAGGACAGGGAGGCGATCTGGGAAGAGGCCAGTAGACGGTTTTCGGAACGGTGTGGGCGAAGCGGTAGGTGCCCATGTCTTTTGTCGTGGGTACAGACTGCTCACTTTGTTCCTAGCTATGGGTGAGATAATTCGTCGGTGGCCCTTTGAGGGTGACGGATACGTTCCCTTCGAGCTGGCCATAAAGGAGCCACCTCTGACGGGCGACAACTTGGGCCTGAAAACGTGGGGCTCCAGCTATGTTCTAGCCCAGATGCTGAACAACATCGGCCAGACTTCCTTGTCGCACCTCCTCAACCCAGACAGCGACCAATCTAGGCCACCAGTGCTCGAGTTAGGCTCAGGGACGGGACTGCTTGGTTTGGCCGCTGCAGCAGTATGGAGGACGCACGTCATCCTCAGCGACTTGCCTGAGATTGTGCCTAATCTCAGCTACAATGTCGAGAAGAACCGTCAGATGATACAGGAGCGAGGGGGCTCTGTTGTGGCCGGAGCTCTGACCTGGGGCGCGGAGGATGACGAACTTGACCATGTTCTCTTCCCTACGAAGAATAGTTACAAGGTGTGTGCCCAGAAATCTGGGGCCTGTGCTTTCGAAACTAATGTCAAGACAGGTCATCATCGTTGCCGATCCTCTCTATGACGATGTCCACCCCGGTTTGCTGGCTAGTGCTGTTGATGAACAGCTCAGCTTGGACACGAAAGCCAGAGCAATGGTCATGGTTCCTCAACGCGATGCCATCACCGTCAGGCTCATCTCAGCCTTCAAGAACGCGATGGCCTCCAAGCCAGTTCCTCTCGTCTGCCTGGAAGAGGAAGTTGTTGCCGGACAAGATGATTGGGGCGCTGATGAGGACGATGAAGCTGGACAGTTGAAATGCTGGCATGGAGTTTTCGGGAGACAGAAGGATGCTTGATGAGAAATGGTTGACTTTGAGGACGGAAATCGGCGGTTTGAACTGGCCAAAACGACATGCTGCACAATTCTCTGGCGAGTGGCGGAAAGTATTTCCGACGGGGGCAGGTGTTCGATATTACGAGATAGAGCAGGCCAAGACCTAGACTTAAAGACATGTAGAAGTAGAAGTAGATATCAACCTAGATATATAGGACTAGAACGGAGACATACTGATTAGAGCTCACATTTATATTGGCAGCGTTTCCTTTCCTCATCAAACGGAGTGCCCCTTCTCAGTTACTCTTCCCCAACGCAGGGTACCAAAATAGTCATTTATCATTCCCAAGCCAGGTGACGATCGGGTAATGGGTCTTTAGGAGCTTTCGTGCTGTCAATGGCTTTGGGCATTGGCGGTGTGCTCTTTGGAGTTCTTGTTCTGTTCAGGTTACAGTCATCCTACATTCACTATATCTCTTTCTGTTGCAGGTCGTGACAAAGGTGCCCTGAGAATTTACTTGTATTTAATATTGATAATAATGACTTGAGGAAACCGGTCAATCACTGCGTCAAATACACTTCTTGGTCATTTCAACAGGTCTTCGAAGGTCACTCCTGCTACCTATTGTGACCATATATGCCCAGCTGTCAGTCCTAGTGACTTTGAATCTATTCATATGCTCCAACAAAGAATAAAAGCGATTTTATCGGGGTTATATCTACGCAGAGTTAGTCGTCTCCGGGACCCTCAATCAAACAGGTGCCCGTATTTCAGAATAATAAAGTGAAAAATATCATATTAGTTGTCATAGAAGAGTATTGTCAGACTCAGAACAATGGGCTTCTTCAAGAGCAACATTTGAAAAGGACCTACGGAAATGGAAAATCCCATGCTCAATATTTCATGACGTCCTGGACCACTTACACTTTTATATGCTTCACGACTTTCTTCAATTTCATTCAAGTCCTTTCCTTTTCAGTATATTCCATTTCATTCTCTTACACTTCAATCTTTCGTCCCAGACAACTCCGACTCAAGAACGGATGTGAATTTGAACGAGATTCACTGTGGCAGACACTCACTCTCTATCAAAAGTCACAGTAGATACTGTCGCTCATTACACTTCCAATGCAATGTCCTTGTCTACTTAAATTCCTGCCCTATGTTCGTCTCTTCTCATTGCCACTGATTAAAACTCGCCATATTTGGAAATTCTCTTCTCTTTCCTTTCGTCTCATTTCAGCTACCCACTGGTACTCGCCTCGCTTGACGAGGCTCACAACCACTTATGGACCTTCGTGGTATCCGCGTCTTCTCATCCACCTCGAGTTCATGTACTCGTCTTCTTTGACAAGCCTCACGATCCTCCCGGGTTTTTCATTGTCTGCATCTTCTTATGCACCGGGAGTACTCGCTGTATTTGTAATACTTCACAACCACTTAGGTCTTTCCACTTATTCGCCTCCTCGCATCGACCCACGAGTACTCGCCTTACTTGGAAGAGCTTGGGAACTATCCAGACTCTTGCCTTTTACTGCTCCTTTGCGTCCAACAACCAGCACTCGCCATATTTGGAGAGCTTCAGAATTGCCCAAGCTCTTCCCATTTATCTGCCTCTCCTGGCTATCAGGTAGTACTCGCCGTAATTAGAGCTTCACAAACACCAAGACTCCTTCCACTCCTTGAATCCTTCTCCTACATAATGGTTATCACTTGTTGGTGCATCAAGTTCGCCTCTTTCAGACTTTCGGCCTTCTCACAAATTCGTCTTCCCATTACAGCACATTATCATCTTCACCTACCATTATCTCTGGACTATCCATACTTTGGCGTACCTTCGACATTTGCCTCTTGTTTGCTTCATACTCTCACCACATAATCTACATCTCTTCACACACCAACACCATCACTTACCAGTAGTCAAAGGCTATCAGATCTACCCAACTCTGTCAGTAATTCGCCTCCTTGGTTCCACCAAACCTTTTACGTACATCCCCAAGATCAAAAACGTTATACGATCCCAAGAGACAAAACCGCCGACACAAACAATCATGTCGCCCTACAAGAGGGTAGAGAACCGCAAGTACAACCAGGACGAGATCAACTACGTCCTCTCTCGAGCTCAGGCCGGCTGGGACAATGACACCATCGCCAAGGCCTTCAAGCGAGACCACGCCCAGTACTGGGGGGACCGCGAGTTCAACAAGAAGCAGGTGGCCTACATACGCACAAGCTACAAGATGCCCTGGGGGTAAGCGTTCCTCCCGCTTCCTTTTCACGTTTGACAGATACGCTGATGGAGGCGTTTGCAGTATGATCGAGACGCACACGGGCCCAATGCCCCAGTTCCCCAAGTCGCCAGCATCAGAAGCTACCCCGGGACCCAGCTCGAGGGCACGACAGAAGGCGAAACAGGTTGCCAGGCAGCCCGACGGAACACACCCGAGAGCTCCGAACCCAGCCGTCGAGCCTGTTAACAACTTCAGACCCACGGCGGGTGCTCAGCTTCAACAAACACACACATACGGGGGCGTGACCGCCGGTTCGAGCATCCAGGGCCAGGCACTCCCACCCCGTCTGACGGATACGGCAAACAATACAAACGGAACGGGCGATGCCCTCCTCAGACAGCAGCCTGCCAACCCTGGCAGCTCCCCAGCTGGGGACTTCTTCGGCTTGAATCCCTCTAGTACAGGACTAGCCTCAGGAGACTTTGACTTTTCCAGCTTCGACTTCCCCGACGATGAATTCACGAGTGGAGGCGCAGAGGAAGCTGGTGCCAGCAATGCTGACTTTGCGGCCTTCCTCGGTGGCCAGCAAGCTCGAGAATCGTCTAAGCAGGCACATGGAGCCGCCAACGTCAACCAGAGCCATGGAGGAGCCCCAGCCCAGAAGGGCAACGCCGGTACCGGTGTAACAAACCCGTTGGACTTTGGTCACAGCACCACTTCTGCACCTGGGACTGGCCCCGGCTCGAACATCGGTGACGGCTCCGGACAGGTTCCGGACGTGCCAGAGCTGCCCGACTTCCTTGCCAACAAGCCCATCCAGTCCGTCGAGCGGGAGCAACCAGCCACCGCGGCGGCCCACCTGCCCCAATCCGGCACCGTTCACGACGCCGGCCCCGACACGCCGGCCCAGGCCGCCCCCGGCGCCCGGTTCCCCCCCGGGTACACGACGGCCGGCGCCGTCTTCCGCGACGCCCACGGCGTCTGGTACTACGACCCCCACGGCGGCTGCCACGTCGCGCTCGGCCACCGGCACGACTGGGACGGGGGCGTGCACTTCGGCGGCGAGGAGAGCGTGACCCAGAGCTTCGCCCTCATGCACAAGAGGGAGGGCGTCGGCTTCCTCCTCGGCCTGGCCGCCGGGCAGGCGCTCTGCGGCGGCGGCGGCGGCGGCGGCGGCGCTGCTCCCTCGCCGGACAGCCTGCGGGCCGCCGCCGAGGTCGCCCGGGGGGCGCTGCCCGAGGAGAGGCAGGCGAGCGTGACGGTGCCCGACCCCGCGGTCGTGCAGCGGCTCATGGGCGTCAACGGGCAGCTGCCCGGCAGCTATTACTACGAGCCCTTCACGAACAGGGTCGTCCAGTATGACCTGCCGGCTGGCCTTGCTTCTCAGAATGGCAAGCAGGGCAATGTTACCGGGAGCCGTTCTAACCAGGGTGCCGGTGCATCTGGAGGACCAACTCAGTAGGTCCAAGAACGTGCAAGCATCAAGATTCGCGTAGTTTTAGACCTCAACAAATGATACCCACACAACAACTTTGTTCCTGAATTATCTTGGGTGCTTCGTAGTCTGTTTATACAAGGTAATAAGAAACTTCCTATTACCTGGCATTACGGAGAGTCAGACAAGGGAGGATACACCGCTGGTATGGCCCCAACAAGGAGAGACACACTTTACCGATTGGTAAAGACTAGGTCGCTCTCATTCTTTCGAAGTAGCCCACACACAAGTTCTCAACATAGCAGGATCGATGAGAATGCTACAACTAATAAGTATAGATTGATGTGCTTCTCAAACTCGAAGCTAAGTAGACTGTACTGTATCAGATTTTGCCTCCCATACCCAAACAGCGCCAATGACAGACAATAAGCCGACCGAGTAAGGGGTATCGTGCTGGGAAGGAACGAGCTGACTAGAAAAAAGGGGATAAGGAATGGGTCGTGTATGATATATATATGCTCCCCGAAGTCATTCATCATGAAGATGGCCGCCCAGCTGAGAACTTTTGTGAGAAATAAGGGGAAAGAAACAAGGTATTTGAAAATCCCACCCGCATCTTCCGTTGTTAGTGTGTGGTTGGTTTCGGTCCATGCTGAGGGTGAGGTAAAGCTCTTCCAAGCAGAGTGGGCAGGCGTCGCGTCCGCAATGGTTCACTTTAGCACCTCACACTGCAATGCTAACGTTCTTCCTGTTCTCAGCCTCCTCCAGCGGGAACCCAAACACCAGCCTGAACAGCACCCTCAGGAACGAGTACTGCTGCCCCGACCTCAACATCATCCAGCCCACACTCTTCGCGACGTCTGTGGCGTTAACCCTCTTGCCCCTGCCCGGCAGCGACGCCGCCGTCCGGAAGGTGGCGTCCGCCAGCACCAGGTTCTTGTAGTTCTGCAGCAGCGTCGCGTGGCTGGGAAGGGAACCAAACGACCCCGCGGGCAGCTTCTGGATGAACGCCTGCAGGGACGCCGCGCCGCTCTTGCTGCCCTCGCCTGTGGTGGAGTCGCGGCTGAAGCCAATGTTCATGGCCGCCTTGAGGATCAACATCTTGATCCGGGTTATGTTGATGTCCTCGGCTGCGGTCGCTGTAGTGGCCGTGCTGCTCGTCTTTGCGCTGGACTGTGAGTAGCCTGACAGGTTGCTCGCGCTGCTGGACCACCGCCCACCGCGCGACCCGCCCTGGCTGCCGCTGTCGTGGCTGGTCGCGAGGACAAGGATGTTGGGAAGCCGTGGGCTTTCGCTGCCGGGGGAGATAGGCGTGTCGCCCGTGTCCTCGAACTCGGTCACCGGCGTCTCGGGTACTGGCGGTGGCTTGGTGCGGCGAGGGGCAGCATCTTCTGGCAGGCTCTTCATGCTGTCTCGTTTGGAGTGCATTGATGACCGGCTCGTTGTTGACCGCACATCCGACGCCTGGCTCTGCTGGAAAATCCCGACCTGGCCGGGCCTCGGCGTACCTCGATCCGGCCGGACCTGCGTCCATCCCTCCCTGAACATGTCGCACAGCTCCCAGCAGGCCTGTACCGCGGATCCCAAAAGCTCTTCATCTGCCGGCCTCCCATCGCGCGAGTTTTGTCGCAAGCTGAATAGCATCTCGGCTAGTGACCAACATGCCCTGAGAAGAGAGTCCGTCTCCTCCGCCAGTTCGCTTCGCTGCTTCATCAGGCGATGGCAAAGCGTTATGTAAAAGTCCAAAGTCCTCTCGCGGAATGCTTCTGGCAAGTTCCGGCTGTCCTGGGCACTGTAAAGGCTGTTGAAGAAAGTCAGCCATTGTGTCTTGAAAGTTGGATGTGCGGGTCTCCTTACTGGTTGTTGAGCTCAAAGCTGACCCGCAGGACAGAGTCGCCCACCTCGTCCTTCCTTGTCCGCACATCAAACAGCGATTGGCAAAAGTCTCGGCACAGGTCCAAGTTTGTCCGCATGTTGAAGGACTCATCGGTTTCGTCTCGACTGTGGTACAGTTTCTGGCAGAGTTTCCAGCAACTCTTCCACGCCTTTTCATGGGCATCCGGGGTCCCAGAGCTGTTGAAGACCCGTTCGCGGTGGATCGAGCTGAGATTAGCCAGTGTATTGCACATTTTCCAGCATTGTTCCAAAGCTGTCTCCAGGGCCCTGATCTCAGGTTCATCAATAGTGGCTGGGGTCACAAATCGATCGCCGAAGCGCGAATCCGTCTCTGCATCTGTTTCCCCTTCATGGCTTTCAGGAATTACTAGGTCCAGCTGTCAGTATTGAAACATTCAAGGAATTGTCGACAATGCTCACATTCAAGACTGCTCGCGCTACTGGACCGTAACCTGGCAGTTTCCCCGAGGACATCCTGTAGGTTCTGGGCCTGAGGTGTCGCAGTATCCAGAGAATATCTTGTTGGCCTTACATTGGTCGAGATCGGCGGCGGCGTCGGATGCGAGGAAGTTTGGCTCTGTAAGTCCTGGTTAGGCCTATATCTACCACATAGAGAACGCAAGCGAAGTACCTTGTTGTACTCGCTCTCAGGCGGACTAATGATATCGTCTGGTTTTTCCGTTGACCTCCTCGAGTCGGGCGATGCCTATTCTCCTTTAGTTTCTGGGTGATCCTCCGCAAAGATTGAGCGTTCAACGCACCCATTGGTGAAAGCTTTCAGGGGCATGTATGACCGAAACAGCCTCCTCGCTCGATGACCGCACGGAGTCAGGTAGGTTGGTTCTTAATGATTTGAGCTGAGAGAGCGTCAGCCAAGATCCATCCAAACAACAAACCCCCGGATCTTCTGACCTGCCGAGGGCTTCCGTTGTCAACCGGTACAGCCTGACTACCAGTCTCCGAGAGGGCTTCATCCTCGATCTCCGTGGTCTCCGTGCCGTTCGAGGTGACCGGAGAAGGACCGACTATGTCACTAGACGGGCTCATGAGATGTGCAGAGTGCGACCTCACATAAGAGTTGGGCCGAAGGGACTGAGAATCGATAGGGTTTGGGGCAGACCTGGAGGGGCAAGCCAAGGTTAGCGGTGGCGAGCGGCGAAGGTGATGACACAACAGATGGCGCATCAACATATTCCAGGGCGAGTAGTCCTGTGTATCACAATAGATCTCACTGACATGTCTTGAAAAGAAAAAGAGGTCGCCATAAAGTTTCCAGTTGAGTGTCTCATCGGAGCCTCGAGAGCCATGACCTTTAGCTAGGGCCCTGAGCAGTTCGAAGAAGATGTGAGTGAACAAATGAGGTTGTTTGTCGCCGGGGAAGTGCTGTGTCGGGGCGCGGCACAGACAACAAGCTTAAAGTGACATCAACGTTGGGCCGGGTCACCGTACTACCGCAGTGGGAGGCGGCGGTGATGATGATGATGAGGAGGATGATAATAATGATGACAACAAGAACCTCGGAACCGGTCGTCGGGCGAAGCAAGGCAGATCCAGCCTGCTTAGAAACGGTCGCCGAAGGTTGCCCACCAGAGATGGCCGGGATTGTGACAGTGCGGCTGTCCGTGGAAGTTCTTTGGAAGGAAGGACGAGACCGTGGGCGGAGGGGCAGTTAGGTTGCGTGCCTATTAAGAGCTACCCACCTCGATGACAAGGTTGTGTACTCAAGTATGTTTGTACCTAAGGCAGGGTTGCGAACACCAGGGGGGGGGGCGTAGTCAGACAGGGACAAGGCTTCGAGGACCACCAATTCCTGGCGCAGGGGATGGATGCAGATGCGAATTAGAAGGAAGAACAAATAGTCCAAGAGTGCTGGGTTACTGTGGAAGACAGGCCGTTCAAAAAGATCTCCAGATTATCAATCAATGGAGCAGATGGCAGATGGCAGATGGCTGGAGCCGCGAAGATCTACACCACGCGGGAGGACGTAGCTCATGCGGGAAATGCTCCGGTGGGTTGGGTCTCTGATACAACGGTGACAGACCCACGTTCAAGAGGGTCGCGAGTTGCACGAAGCAGCAGAAGACGCGTGAACAAGTGGAGGAACGGGTGGATGGAGGGTAGACAGCGGCAAGGCGGATTGAGGGAAGAGGGGGGAACAGGCGCAAGTTGAAGGAAGAGTTGAGTGTCGAGTATCGAGTGTTGGTGTCTGTCGTTGCTGTCAGACTAGACGAAGATCAGATTTGGGATGCGCCTCAGGCCCTCGTGTTCGAGCCGTGTAAGTCCAGGTAAGAAGGAAGGATGCTGATCAGCCTAGAGGACTGGTCGACCTGGGGAATTGGTTGGTTGATGGGGTGGGAAGTTGGTTCGAAGACGAGCCCCTCGAAGAGGGAACGAACAACAACAACAACAACAAAAAGTACAATATGGGGTAACCGAAGAAAAGAGGCAGCGCTTCCATGCGACCAGATCCCACAGATTTTATTTGTCGCGCAGTCGGGCAATGGCAGGACGGACGGATGGGCCAGGCTCCAACTCGGTTAACAGCGAGCGTACAGTAAACAATGGAAGAAAAAAAAAGAGGCTTGAAATTGAAAAGGGCAGTTTCCCACGGCGCGACCAGTTGACTTCGTATCTATCAGGGCAAGTGAGTGAGTGTATGTTCAGCTATGTCAATCGCTGGGTGCGACAAGGCCGAATCCAGGTCGAAATCAATCACGGACGGTGGTGTTTCTGTGGGAATGACCACTTCAGCCTGCAGATGCGCGTGTTTTTCAGTCCCCCTTTGAGCTCCTCTCAATTGCATGCAGCCAGTGAGAAGGCGGCAATGCGGCGTTTTGGTGGGATGGTGGGATGGTCAAGGTTGTCTTCCACAATGAGCTGCATGCAACGACAGGCTCCGGCGCTTAGAGCTGGTGGTTAGCCTGGTGGCCTCGCCTCTTTCAGCAAGTCACATCGACCACGACCTGCATTACCCCTGTCTATAGCATGCCGAGCGTCCTTGGAGACTACTTAAGTGCCCACGTAAATGGACATAAATGGACTGTTGAAAATACCAATACATACTTAGGTAAGTACTCAAGTGTGTACCTACTTAAGTAGGTATCCATAACCATAACCAAAACCATGTCCATGTCCATGTCAATATCCATTTCCATATTCATGGAGGATAATGGCCTGGAAGGATGGACAAGTCCTCGGCAAGAAACCTTAATACGGCTGACCGGCCGAACTTTCACCGTCTGGTATCTCGGCGCGAGATGTCCCAGTCTCAACTCACAGTCCCGATAGACCGGGATGAGAAGCAGGAAGATGGAGCATGGCCATCAAAAGCAATCGTCGTCTTCTTCAAGAGCCAATAGAGCTCAGAGCCCAGGACCACAGACGCCCAGGAGGATCCGGCCATATGCATCAATGTCACGGGGGTTTCTTCTTTAGGGTGAGTTTCTATTGTCCATGGGTTGACTTGACATAGATATGGTACATATAGAGCCAGCAGTTGTCCCCGCGGGTTCGAACCTCTGGGGTCCCAGGTGCTGTTGGTTCTGTGGTCTCTCATGTTGGGAGCTCAATTCTTCAAGGACGTGTTGTTGATGAAATTTTTGTTATTGTTGATTGTTGTTGGGTGGTAGCACAAAGTTCCTGTACGACGAACACACCCATGAAATGCAATAGTACCAGTTGACCACTACCGAAAGAGGCGGTATTGGGAAGTCTAATAAGTCCAATCTTAGAAGTATGTAAATCGTAGGTATTACGCCTCTGATCCTCATCCACCTGGGCATAACAAGCCTTTACTCTTTCGTTCTTTCGTCATAGAAGTAGGTTTTGTAGATGATTTATAAGATCCAGATAAAAATTCTCTTGTCTTTTGTCTTTTGTTTCAACATGCCCCTCGGTGGATTCGTCTCGCCATTTTCTCACCGGCCTATGCCCGTGAGTCCCGAAGATCTGGGAACCCTCTTCATTCTGGGTTTAGCGTCTTTTGCTATATTTGATCCAATTTCCAGGCGCTGTCAGATCTCAGGGTCGATCAATTGATCATGACCCTGCTATTCATGATTTATGTAGTGTACAATCAAGTTTTTCGAGCTGCTTGCCGTCCATGGTGTGATACTGTTGCTCAGTTTGTTCACAAAAGTGTCTCTTGAGTTAGTCAGTATGGATTTTGAAGGATCACGGTAGAATAGTCAAAACGTTCTAGTATATGTTGGTCGTTGCGGCGGGAAGAAGCTTGCCGGGACTTTTCTTCTTCCAGCCATTCCAGCCGTTCCAGCCCAGCAGCCCAATCGAGCGAGGAACGATTCCCGTCAGCTCCTTGATTGACAGCCGGCGTGGGTCATTGTCTAGCGTAGGGCCTTGTCCCGGTTGATCAGACCAGTGTAGATTCTCGGGACGAGTGAGCATCCAGAGACGGCCGTCCCAGAGGGACACCGGTGTGTGGTCTTGCCTCTGACACGTCTCTTTGCCTTCTGCTTGGTCGCCCTACGAGGATCTTCACTACGGTGCTTGCGTCAGTCGGTACATAGTCCTGGAATGCGTGGCATTTGCTCCCTGTGGATTCCTCATCCCCAGCTTAGTGGCTGAATGGGACGAAAATTTGAAGAATATTGTAGGGTACATATACAGGTAGAATCTCCGGACCGAGCCTGCGCCGCAAGGAGAGCAGGACAGTTCGGGTTCATGAAACGGATTCTCCTGCATGTTGGTTCCTCGCCTTGGCGGAGTGGCTCCCTGATTCGGACCACCTCGCGGACCCTCTGTCGCGACCTGACCGCCTTGTCAGACGTCGACACGTCGCTGAACTTTAAGCCCAAGATGCAGGTTGTCCCCATGGCTCGCTGCATGTTAAGCGCCGAGTAGGTTGAAAAGTTCCGCTCCGCTGTTTTGCTGTTGGCCAGGTAGCCTAGTACGTGTAAACAAATTCCTGCACCGCGGCAAACGGTACCTTTGGGCCAGGACGTGACCGCAGCATTTATGATAAGTCTTCAGTCTTGACGTCTAGAGATCTACCATGTGTGGTAATAGACGCCAACGTCGGCTAAGTGGCAGGCCCCGTAAATATTCGCTCAGACGTCACATGATGAGTCTGGGAAGGGAGATGTTTGTGTTGGGACAATCTCCGTAGGGGCGTTCGTTATGCGAGCGTCTTTTGAGCATGGTGTTATGTGTGTCTGTCTATACAGTTTCTGAGCCTACTTCTGCCAACATCCGAGTCTCTGATCAAGGCGCTTTTCGGCCAAAGAGCCACGCATGAGGACCGGGGACACCACGTACGAAAAGAATAGCTCTGTTCAGACAGTCCATTCGATGCCTCCAAATGATATACGGCGCACTCCACAAACCCGCGGTCTCTCCCAAACAGTCCGTTTCTTGGCGTGAACCATCGGTGTCTTTTTGCTTTGCTTTGCGTTCCCCAAGCAAGACGCACGCATGCTCTACTAGATCCAGCAACTTGTGCCCCTCCGCGACCATCTCTGAGGCTGGTGTATTCGCATCGTCGGACGCCCGTGTGCCGTTACGCAAACTGACCCGTTCTTATGTTGTCGCCATCAAGAGGTACACCTCGTGCCGATTACCCGCATCGAAAACCCACAGACCAAAACGCCAACGCAATGAACACTTTTGTTATTTGTCGTTCTTCTAATCCATTATTGGGGGTTGTCGTGGGCCAGAGCGCCCTTCTTGACCTCGCGGCCATCGGGAGTGTACCTAGAACAAGTTAGCATGTTGCTAACGATGGGCTGCTGCAGCCGTTCGAGCCGTAGAGATGGCTATTGTAGAGTTTAGAGACGTACTTGAGCAGCTTCTCAATCAGGTCGACGTGGGTCATGATCATACGGCGGCAGCAGTACCGCTTGCAGCCGAGCTGATCCATAGCATCACTGTGGCGCAATGTCAGTCCAGTCGCGGATACGACTCTCAGACGAGATGTTGGCTTCTCTTACCCATCAGGGACGTTGTCGTCAATCAGGGCGAGGTAGCGCTCCCAGAGATCGCCTGTCACCTGTGTCGCAATCAGCCATTTGGTCCGCGTGTAGCGTCATGATGGAGCTAGCTAACCTTCCCGCAGGAGAAGCACCGAATGGGGATAATCATCTTGATGGTCCTTCGTAGAGGAAACAGAGGCGATCAGGGCGTTGTGAAGTCGTGAAAGAAGGTAAATTCGGCAGGTATGGAATTCTTAGTCCGGCGATACGCAGTTGGGGGCTAGTGTCCACTTTTAAATTTCTTATCGCTTTCTTATCGTGGAAATTTCTCAGCGAGGACCCCAGGAACTGGTACATGAGTTTTTGCAGACCGCGATCCGAGCCCGTTTTCCTCACCTATTCCAGCACAACTCATCTTAATTCCCTGTCACCATGGCGTCCACTCCGAGGTCCCAGGCGAGCAAAGCTATAGAGAAGAGGAAACGAGAGAGAACCGACCCGGAAGACGCAACACCTAAGAGGAAGAGGAGGCCGGCGCACGCCGACAAGCAGGAGGGAACGCCCAGCGCCTTGTCCAAGAGGAATGGAAAGGTGGTTGCCGCTGCTGACGAGCAAGACGACTCTGAGGGAGAGACGACCATCACCCTTGTCGAACGCCTGGCTCGATCCAATGGAGATGCCCCCGAGACCAAGGCTCTCCAGAGGTGGAAGATGTCAGAGCCAATGGGCGGGAGAATGTCTGATGTAGACCCAATCTTCAGCGCTGATGAGAAGTAAGTCCAAGGTCCTACCGCCACACTGCTATCATTGCTGACTGACGGCATTAGGTTCCTTCTCGTTGCCTACGATACATCACTCCAGGTATACTCCGTTGCCGACTCCCTTCTCGTCCGCCGAATCACCCTGCCTGTTGTTGGCGCAAACAGTGGTGCCCCATATCTCGTTGCCTCCGCCCTCTCCCAAGTCTCCCCGAACCTTGTCTGGCTGGCTTCATCAGACGGAAGAATATGGCGGGTAGATTGGACGACCGGTTCCGGAACAGAAGAATCTTTCCGGACCAGCGCTGGCGTTGTTCATGACATGACCCTGGGTGCTGTTACCGTCAACAAGAAACTGTCCGACGTCATTTTCGTATCAGAGAGCGCCAAGAACAACTCGAGGATCGTGGCATACGATGCATCTGACCTCGTTCACCCAAAGAGCCAGGTTATACAAAGCCAACCAGGGAAGGCGAGCATTCTTCGAGCCGCGAACGGGGCAAGCATACTTGCCGCCGCTGCAGGAGACACCTTGATCGTGGGTTCCCTGAAGCAGAAGACCCTTCACAGCGTTGAGGATCTGGCATACGACTTCTACTCCATCAGTACCAGCGATGATATCTGCTCCTTGAGCGTGAGGCCGTCGTCGAAGAAATTGAACGCCAAGAAGAAGCCTTCCCAAGATGCCGGTGACGTTGTGGTGGATATCGCTGTTGGATGTGCGCGAGGAGGGATCTACATATACTCCGATCTGCTGTCACAATTGCGCGCCAAATCGCGAAAAGGGATCGAGGTACCAAAGAAGCAACATTGGCACCAGAGGGCTGTCCACAGTGTCGCTTGGTCTAACGATGGTAAGCCCGGGAAATCCTCTCCATTCTCGCAACGGCTGCTAACGCAACACAGGCAACTACTTGATCTCGGGAGGTTCCGAATCCGTGCTCGTGCTCTGGCAATTGGACACCGGCAAGCTTGACTTCCTGCCCCACTTGGCCGCGAGCATCGAAAACATCGTCGTGTCCCCTAGTGGCTCTTCGTATGCAATCCATATGGACGACAACACTGCCATGGTCCTTTCTACAGCCGAGATGAAGCCCACGACCTATGTCTCTGGACTTCAGTCGCTTGTATTCGAGACCAAGACACCCAAAGACGCTCTCGTAGGGCGCGTGTTCGAGGGTCTCAAGGAGATCAATGCGCCACTGGCCGCAGCCATTGATCCCAGAGATCCATCACAACTGCTCATTTGTGTCGGGACCAGCCAGCAGGCGAGTCGCACAGGACCTCTTCCCGTCACTCCTTTCCTGCAGCGCTTCGACCTTGAGTCGTTCCAAAGCATCTCCAAACAACCCCTCGCCAGGACCAACACCACCGAGTTGTACACCACTCCTCAAGGCCACCCCATCGTTGAGCCGCGGGCATGTCGGCTTTCATTCTCCTACGACGGCAAGTGGCTCGCCACCGTCGACGAGTGGGAACCACCCGAGAGAGACGTAACCTCCCTTACCGAAGGCTCTACCGCGGCAGCGCAAGAGTATGCCCGCGAACGACGAGAGATATATCTCAAATTCTGGGAGACAAAACCAGACGGAACCACCATGGAGTTGTCGAGCAGGATCAATGGCCCTCACTCGACAAGACAGTCGGAAGACGTCTTTGGCATCGCTGCAGATAAGGTCTCCAACAAGTTTGCGACCGTGGGCGATGACGGTTGCGTGCGGATATGGGCCCCTTCACTGCGCGAGCGAGACGGTCTTGCCACGACTGCCCCCAGCGGCCAGGCTCTGGTCGGCTGGTCTTGCGTTCAGACCATCGCCCTCGGCGAGAGCCTCAAGTCCCAAGACGAGCTGGTTTCCCTTGGTGGCCGGGCGACGTACAAGAAGAGCGGAGCGTTGACGTACTCCGAGGACGGATCCATCCTCTTTGTCGCTTACGGATACTACAATGAAGTTGTCATCTATGTCATAGATATGGAGTCGGGCGAAATCCGGAACAGCCTGCACGACATGTGCAAGGGCGCAATCCGGTCACTACAGCTCCTGAACTCCTGCCTCGTCATACTCTCAGAAGACCTCGCCGTCTATGACCTCGTGGCAGACGATCTCCGTTACGGTGTTCAGATGGGCGACAAGTCTGGACCGGCTGCCCAGCTGACGCATCTTGCGGTCGATATAAGATCGCGGACGTTCGCAATTTCCGTGCCCGATCTGAAGGGCTCAAACGGCAGGCTGGGCAAGGGCGCCACCTCGGATGTCGCAGTATTCAGCTTGGATGACAGTGAGCCCCAGCTCATGCAGAGGATGCCGCATCTGGTAACTGCTCTCCTCCCGGCAGTCGGCACTTCTGGTTTCATCGCTATAGACTCAGCAGCCCAGATCTGGCCCGTCACGGAAGGAACAGACTCGACAAACATTGCGCGGCCGCTGTCCGAACTCAAGCTTGATGATCAGCCAGCCACCAACGACACCGCGGAGGGAACCGAAGTCATGGTCCTGAACGGCGACGATGATGAGGCAAGCGACGAGGAGGAGGATGGAGCTATGGAAGTGGATGATGATGAAGATGACGAGCATGCCGCTGTGGTTGCGCCACAGCGCCTGGCAGAGATCTTCGATGCTGCCCCGGCCTTTGCAATGCCGCCCATCGAGGATATCTTCTATCGCGTCGTCGGCCTCTACTCACAGAAGCCGTCTGCCACATCTACATGAGTCTAGAGCTTGCGAGAAATATGAAGCGACCGCCAGCTTGAAAGCTATATAGTGGAGTTGGGAAGGAAAACTGGAGGAAAAGGCGAGGGCCACAGGAGATCCCTGCGAGTCGGCGCCACTTGCCCAGCGCCGCGCCGAGTGGAATTCGCGGATGTGGCCCGGCGGCCTGAGATTGCGATGGGAGGCCAAGTAGAGGTGGCGGCCTAGAGGGTGTCGTGAGGAGAGACAGGAGATGGATGGCCTGATGTGCGGCACAGTGTTCGTCCTATCATCAACACATGGCCCTATGCTGTAAGGAGTAGAAGACTGTGACGTATGGTAGTTGCATCAATACCCGAAGACGTGAACCTGAAAGCCACGTCAAAAATAAAGAAATATTTGGATTTAGCCACACAATTCGTTCTATTGATCTTTACCAGCTTGATGGAATGTACAAGGCATTCTTGCTTTTCACACTCATTCGCCTATCGATGGCTCAAAGTATTCCTCGTTACGTCTTTGGATCACAACTTCATAGCTGAGAAGCAGGGTTGCAAAATTAGTTTGTAGTTAATAGTTAGAAACTAACTAACTACAAACTACAGTAGTTTTAGTTTATATAATTAAAAACTACTGTAGTTTGTAGTTAGCTTTAGTTTCTTAGAAAAAAACTTTAGTTAGTTTAAGTTAGTTATTAACTAACTACAGTAACTTATATTTATATTTAAAAATATATTTACTATATATATTAAGTGTTTTTATAGGTGTAGTTAGTATTAGTTAGTATTAGTTAGTGTAGTTAGTTTAAGTTAGTTAAAGTATAGTTAGTTTTAGTTAGGCCTGTAGTTAACTGTAGTTAGTTTAAGTTAGTTAGTAAGGGTGCTGTAGTTAGTTTTATTCAGGGTACTAACTTAACCAACTAACTAATTTTGCAACCCTGCTGAGAAGTGAAAACTCCACAGAACAGACCCACAGAACAGACCTAGAGAGAAACCGCCCGGATTGAGTAACGGAGAGACAAGCCGAGCCGGGTCCGGGCCACCCCACGGCCGGACGATCGGTTGCGGGGAAAACGACCCGCTGGGCCGGACTATCACGGTCGATTGCGCCATTCTCTTCTTCACAAACGTGACACTATCGACCGCACCGTCATCAACCACAACAGGATCGAACTTCGATGTGAAGGATTCCACGCGTATCCCACTGCCATTTTGTGAATTCTCTGGTCTGCATCTGGAGTCGGGAAACTAGACCGAACGTTGATATAGACCCTGATATTTTTTGAACTTGCGAGACACGATGTCGTTCAAATCCATACCCATTCTAGACCTGGCACTCGCCAATGACCCTACCACCAAGCCAGCGTTTCTAGCAGACCTCCGCCACGCGCTCTTGGAAGTCGGCTTCCTCTACATCAAGAACGTAGGAATCCCAGACGAGCTCTTCCAGAAGGTCATCTCAGAGGGCAGGGCCTTCTTCGACATACCCACCGAGGAAAAGTGAGCAGCCCGCCCGCCATCCAGTCTACGAGATCTCACTTCATGCTCATCTCAAATCCAGACTTAAGATCGAAATGAAGAACGCGCCCTCCTTCCTGGGCTACAGCCGCCTCTCGGCCGAGATCACCGCGGGCGCCACAGACCACAGGGAGCAGATAGACCTGTCGACGGAGCACCCGCTGCCGGGGCCCGGCGCGCCCCTGCACCACAACCTCCTCGCGCCGAACCAGTGGCCGTCGCCCTCGGTGCTCCCGGGCTTCGAGGAGACGTTCCGCGAGTACATGCGCCTGATGGGCGCCGTGTCCCTCCGGTTCACGTCCCTCATCGCCGAGGCCATCGAGCTGCCCCCCGACGCCTTCGCCAAGTACTTCGACGCGGAGCAGCAGCACAAGCTCAAGGTCGTCAAGTACCCGGACGCGAGCGAGCTGGGAGCGGGCGGCGGCGGCGGGAGCAGGCAGGGGGTGGGGCCGCACAAGGACTCCATGCTCAGCAGCTACCTCCTGCAGGCGAGCCACCACAGGGGCCTGCAGGTGCAGAACATGAAGGGCGAGTGGGTGGACTGCCCGCCCGTCGAGGGCACGCTCGTGGTCGCCATTGGGCAGGGGATGGAGGCGCTGACGCAGGGGGTCTGCGCCTCTACTACTCATCGCGTCTTGTCCCCCGCCGCGGGCGAGGGCGCGCGGTTCTCGATACCCTTCTTCCAGGGAGTACGGGGCGATGCTGAGTTTGAAGACCTGGAGAAGGTAGGCGTGGGACAGGTGCCTGAGGCAGTCAAGGAGCGGCGGCGGAAGGTCCTGGAGGCCAACGGGGGTAGGCTGGATGACGTTGAATTTACCTTTAGGGGCGGAGGGGTGTCGAAGACGCTGGGAGAGGCAACGCTCAGGAACAGGGTGAAGAGCCATCCTGACGTGGGGGAAAGGTGGTATCCGGAGATACTTGCGCAAATAAAGGAAGAGCAGAGGCTGGCCAGAGAGGCCAAGGAGACAGTAGCCAAGCCCATGGAACCGAGGCCACAGCCCACGGCTGTTGAGGCGCAATAAATCAGCAGTCATAGCAGCATGGAACATTGGCAAGATTGTGTGTGTAAAGGTTGATGATTATTTTCCCGAAATCCCAAGCCCGTTCGTCAAAATCAAAGTGGTATACGCCCTTCGCTTATGCTCTTAACTTCGTCGGCAACTCTGCTATTGAAAGCGTATGCCTGAAGGCTCCCATCGTCAACACGCTGTGTTGTGATTGTCTAGGCAGTAAAGGCGGGGAAGCACTCCGTGATCGTCTTGGAGTGCTTGTTTGTGGCGTGCTCGGTGAGCCTGTACGATCAATAGAATTAGCCATGTCCAAGGGGGTGATTTTTCGTCGGGGATTAGGGATTTGCGTACGCAGGAGCCCGAGTGGTCTTGAGGAAAGTCGAGAAGCAGACTTTGCACTGGATGTCCATTGCCTTCTCGTTGACCTTCAGCTGGGACTTGGCCTCCTTGCCGGCGTTCTTGAGGTTACGCTCCCGCTTCTGCGCAGACTTGGCTCCCTGTAGATTATCGGTCAGCAACCAGCCAGAACAGGCGGGTTTCTCTTGGGGGGTTCTCCAGAGAAGTGATCAGCGAAGGGGACGTACGTTGCCGCCACCCATTTTGAGAGAGTATGTGGATTTTTGGGGGGGATTGACTCGTATTGAGAGAGGATTTTGGCAAGATGCTGAGATTGTCGAGAGGCTGTGATGGCTGGGCAGGTTGAGTGATAGAAAGAAAGAGAGACGGAGAGAGACGGAGAGACACGGAGAAGATAGATGGGGGGGGCGAGGGAGAGTTTTGGTCGGGCAGAATTCACATAGCCCGGTGGGGTCTTTTTTTCACCGCACCCCTGTTTGCGCTGATCAGCCGAGTCTAGAAACGCGATTGCACGGACCGCAGCTAATTCTGGCCGTTTTCTGGGTCTCCCGAGGTTCCCGTCGACAAAGAGGGCCACCAACAGTTTGACCCTTGCCCAGAAAAAGGGGTCCAAAGATCGACGAACACATGGGGATGAAGACGCTGGGTATCGTTGACAAGATCTGCTGTGGAATAACAATATTACGCATCCGTAAGAACAGCACCCCAATCCATATCAAGCACTGGAAAAAACATACGTCTCAAGTGAATAGCAAGATGGGGGACACAGCCCGCAAGACCCCGAGTACCATCACCGGTGAAGAATTTCAAGATGCCCTCAGTCGGTATGATGAGGTCGTAAAAGCCGTTTCAGGTTCTAAAGGCAGCAAGTTGCATCAAATGTCTCTCTTTGATTGGGTTTTGGAGAGCTGATGAGCCCATAGCAAAACCCGGGCAAAAGACCCTTGCAGAACTGGATAAATTCCGCTACGAGGAGGCTCCCTCACTCTTCGCAATAAACAAGCCTAGTCGGCCGATGCGGCTCGACGATGTCAAGACTCTGGTCGAGTGGAAGCTGTAGGTATCGAACCTCATCACTGCCATCCCGAGGCTGCTCCGGTGTGGCTGAACAGAACGTATAAGCTGCATTCTGTATTGCTAAATGAAGCACAAACAAGACTGCTTCCTAGTCACCTCGTCTTTAAATTCATAAAGCTAATAGCATAACAGAAAGCATGGAAAGTTCCGTCCAACGTTGATGAAACTAGTGTCCTCGAATGATGAGGCTTTTGCCGAGGACACAATCAAGAATGCCACAGATGTGTACAAGAAGCCATCAGATACCTCAGCTGCTCTGGGTATCCTCACAAAACTCAAGGGCATTGGCCCGGCTACAGCATCTTTGCTTCTTGCCGTCCACGACGCCGAAAGCGTGATCTTCTTTTCAGATGAGGCCTTCTACTGGTTCTGCTGTGATGGCAAGAAAGATCCCATCAAGTACAACGCCAAAGAATACAAGGAGCTCAGTGAGGAGGCGCGGGTTCTGGCAAAGCGGTTAAAGGTTACAGCCGTCGATGTGGAACGAGTCGCATATGTTCTCATAAACGATGCCTATCCAACACCAGCAGCTACGGCACCGCCACAAGTCGCAAAGAAGACCGCGGGCGAGCCTGTAGCTTCGAAGAGGAAGCAGAGCCCTGTTGTTGATGAAGCCCCCACAGTCCGCCGCTCAAAACGTGTTAGACGAGCATGAGATGGACATAAGTTCTGGCCGCCGTTGGTGATCCTCGTTTGCGTGAAGCTCCCCGAAGCGAGGTCGCCTGCTGTTCCAATCATCTCTGGCTGTCTTGCGAAACATGGGCTCTTAGGTATCACGACTGTTCTGGATTTCGCATCGAGGGTAGTGGCTGCTTTTACGTGACACTACTAAAAAGAAGGACCTGAAAATAAGGCTGGAAGACAGGATGCTTCTGGGTGTTATCATTGGTTGTTTCAGAATAACAGGGACAGCATACCGCAATGGGTCATGAGAGACTGCGTTGTTAAAGAAAACTTATTTGTATACAGCACGTCCCCTATCATGAATATCAAAAGCTAGGGGAAAGCTGTCGCCATTTTTTCTGTGGCAGTGAAACATTCCAGATCCACGCCGTTTTCCCTGCTTCAGCCCAAGCACTCTCCTGGAAACCCCCATCATACCACCTCGATGGTGATTCGCAACCTCCACTGACGAAACGTATCCTACAGCCCGGAGGCATTCCGTAGCACTATCGCCGTTTTGAGTATCACTGGAGAACATTCGCTCAGCGAGAACACACCGTAAGGCGGTCACAACCTCATGAGCCCTGCCTCAAAGCAACCTTTCAAGTCGTATCTGCGACATCAACCTTACAGGTCCTTCTTAGGAGCATCTCCATGCTGCCCAAGCTTCTCGGTCAACTCGTTGTACTCTCTGTGCAGCGAGCTGGCCTGCTTCTTGAGCGTCTCGATGTCCTGGTCTCTCTTCTTGATCTCCTTCTTCAGGTTGGAGATCTCGCCGGCATCACCAGCAGCGGCAAGCTTCTGGGCCTGCTTGGTGTTCTTGTCGGTACCCTCGTACTGCTTGACCCTCTCCTCAAGACGCAGGACCTCGAGGATCATGATGTAGGTTCGGTTCAGAATCAGGGAAAGGAACAGGGTGAAGCCGCAGAGGTACATGTTGCGCTGGGAGTAGAACTTTCTGGCCTGGACCTCGAGTCGTTCATGGCCCATGATTGCTCCTCTGTTGGTGGGGCATGCAGTGGTTAGCTATGTGTGACTGGAGTTCTCTGCATGTGTTGTCTGGTGGGGCAATGGAGAGGTATTCTGTGGAAGGGGAAAGATTGGGAACATACGCAGCATTACCACTGTCGGCAACAGCGGCAAGCTCGACTTGGACCCGGTAGACCCGGTTGACACTGTCGATAAACAGGATGAGAATGAAGATAAACGTGATCTTCAACCCATACTGTAATTTCGCTACCAATGGGTTCTCGGAGATGAAGCTGTAGCAAGAGCTCCAATTAGCGACTGTAACAGACGTTCCAGGACAAGTTTGAGGGAGGGCCATACGTAAACATTCTCCTCTTGATAGTGAATGGCATGGGGAGGATGAGGAACATGAACAGTGCCATCTCTGCCATGAGCAGCATGAACACCTGCGATTTGAAGCTGTTAGCAGGTTGTTGACCACTATTGAGCCGGGCTGAAGCTCCTGAGGGGTCCTTGGGGCCATTTACCAAGGTGTAGTAGAGCGTCATCTTGGCTGTTGTGAAGCGGAAGGGCTTTCAAAGGTATGTGGAATGTAAGGTTTTTTGTCGTAGAGTACTCGAGGAGCTCTACTTATTGGCAGTTCTGAGAGATGGTGAGAACAGGCAGGGTGAGAACGGGTCGTCGAGGTTGAGCTTCGTGGAGGAAGATATAAAGATTTGTTGTCGAGGGTGGTGGTTCAGGCAGAGAAGAAGAGGTGGCCAGATGTAAGTGGCTGTGACAAGCTGGTGGAAATGTTCAAGTATGACGACCCTCCATAGGTACCCACAACGTCATTGCTTGTTGATGCATGTGGCTTGGGCACGGACCATCTGTACCTAGATACTTGGTAGAGAACCGCTCAGCCGGGCTTCAAAAGTTGATTGATGACGAGACCGTTTACTGCAACTGCTTTCTTTTGTATTGTAAATCGGGTCTTGTACTGTGCCTGGCAATACCTCAGTGTTCTCTGGTAAATTATAACATCTGGTGTATTTCACTTGGTTCATTCATTACTGGGACAGTTCTCACTTGGAAATGTTCAATCTTTGATCATGCAATGGTCACAGCACGTAAAAGGCACAAAAGAATGCTCTACTGTATAATCTGACCATTACCATGAGAGCTTCGTCCTTCGTTAATACTATCAATCAACTTTGCTTGTACCATGCCCCAGAACTCCAAGCTTTTAATGTCCACCAAATGAGAGTCCGCCAATAGCAGCATTGAAAGGAGTCCTTTACAACCGACTGTAACAAAAACAAAAAGCCCCTATGATAACCCTAGCTGTAGAATTGTGACTTTTGGAAGCTCTCGGCCGATATATCGCCGGGCTTACTCGCTGGAAGGGGAGCCTTCTCAAGCTCAGGCTCCTTCTGGATGGTGCTCGCGAAATTGCTCGTCAGTGAATTTGCCCTGCTGCTGTCGTTCGAGGCTGTGGCCTTGATAGCAGCCACTGGCCGCCTGGCGACCTCGAGGAATGTAGACGGCAGGTATCCCATCCGGCCGTCCCTCGACCGACACCGCCACCAGTCACTCTGGTTGCCAAGCGGGTCCGTCTTGCTGAGAACGGCAACAAGGTCTCCCTTCTTCACCTCAAGATCAACGCCCTGCACCACAGCCTCCCCGCGGGTCTCCGGAGAGAAGTCCCACAGCACTCGGCAGAACTCCAGCCTGGAAGGATCAATAGGTTGTGCCTGGATCTGCTGTCTCTTCCGCTCCTCTTCTTCGTGTGACGCTGCCATCGATCTTATCATTTTGGTCATGAGGTAAGGCAGACCGAAAGCGAACAGTATGAAGAAGATCAATGGCTTTCGGCTCGGTCTCGAAGGTGCGGGCGAGCCATCTGGTGTGTGTCGGCCCTCAAACCTGGCAAAGGATGCCGGTGTGAGGGCCATGGCGTCTGCCGGTGGTGGCCGACCGGTGATCTTCGCAATTAGTGTCCGCATCCAGCGCATTATCGTATATATACCAAGGATGTGTCCAAGGGTATCTCGCAGGTTTCCAAACTGCTCGGCCACCGCGACCACGGCTGTCGTACACAAGTTAGCATCGTGGAGCACACAGTGAAAGGGGGTGGACAGGGCTCAACATACCATAAAAGCTCGAGTGCGTCGTCATATATGTGCTCTCCAGCATCTGCGCAAATCCTCCAAACGCGCCAACAACGCCCTCCAATACTTGGAACGTAGCCTGCGTGCTTTGGTTGACCCTGTTGGTCAAGCTTTCGGGGTTGTTCTGGTCGGGCATGCCACCCATGCCACCATACATGCCCCCATAGCCCATTGGACGATATCCACCATAGCCGCTGCCGTACATGCCTCCGCCATAACCTCCCATACCGCCATAACCACCAAGACTGCTATATGGAGAAGAGTACGTCGATGGGTATGCTCCTCCGTATGAGCCATAGCCAGGTGTTGACCCCATCCGGCTGTATGCCGCAGCGTTCTGGTTGATGGATGCTGTGAGGGACTCGGGTCGGGGTGGTATCGCGGGAGATGTGGTCGATGTTGTCGATGTTAGGGGAGTAGAGGCGGATGTGGGTGATGCACCTGCCTGTTCCCAAGGTTTTGGAGGCGACGCCATCGTGACTGTGATGATGTGCAAATGGCTCGAAGTGACTTGTATCAAGTGTTGGGTTCGACAGAGCGCCGCGTTGATGACGGGCAAGAAACCGTACGAGTTGTGTGGAGAATAGCGGGTGCCGGACTTGGGCCAACAACTGCCCAAGTGGTCTAGTCCTGTCCTGTCGGCCAGTTGAGGAACACAGTGGGAATCTATGCCATGAGTGTTCGCGAAATCAGGTCACATGTGCATTAAGAGTCGATATGGAAAGCTGGAACATCTGTGCCGGACGGGAACGCGCCGGCCTGTGAAAGGTTGTGGACGAGATGCCTCGGTTGATCTAGGATCATTGCCGGCTCCAGGGCTTACCTAAGCACGATTACATTGGCATATACCTACCTAGGTACTTAAGTAGGTAGGTACCGGCACTCCACGTCCATCAATCTCTTGATAGCTTTGCCTGGGCATATCTAAACTTCAATGGTTTATTGTATACTGTCGCAAGTAGACGCTTGATTGTTCTGGCCTGAAAAGTGACGACATTTTCATACACTGAATCAACTTTCAGATGGAGCTAATCCCGGCTATCATATGCGACGACGATCGCCAACTTTCCATCAATCTAGTCAAAGCTCTGGATCTGGACCTTGATCGCTCCCGTCTTTGGGTCAGCAGCTGTGTCGAACGCCTTCAATGCATCCTCCAGTGGGAAGCGATGGGTGACAAGTTTCGACAGGTCAACCACACCGTTCTCGATCAGCCGGATGGCCCTTGGCCATGTGTTGGAATACCGGTACTGGAGCTGAATGTCGACCTCGCGCACGCTGGCCCTCATAAACTCAATGTTGATCTGGTTTTTACCCACGCCGATGATAAACACCTTTCCGCCAAACTTGGACGCCCAGATGGCCGCATTGACACTGCTCTCCACTCCGGTACATTCTATGGCCACAGCCGGCTCGATACCGCCAAACGACTTCACGATCGCCTTGGCTGCGTCCTCGGGTGACGCACGCTCGACCTTGTGTGTAATGACACTGGGACAGAACTCCTTGGCGAACTTCAACCGCTCCTCTGCGATGTCCGTGATCACTATGGGGCAAGCTCCTGCCGCCTTCACAACCGCCAGGGTGATCAGCCCGATCGGCCCCGCGCCGCAGATGAGCACGGGGTCGCCCACCGTGATCTGCGCCCTCTTGATGCCGGCCAGGGCGACACTCAAAGGCTCCAGCATCGCGCCGTTCTCGTATGACATGTCTCCGATCTTGTGACACCACACAGCCGGGTGGTTGACGTATCGCCGGAGTAGACCGGGCACGGGCGGGGTGGAGAGGAAGTCGACCTTTTCGCAGCCGTTGTAACGCCCTGTCAGGCATGGCTCACACTCGTTGCAGATAACCTGGGGCTCGACGGCGACACGGTCGCCAACCTTCAAGCCCGTCACGCTCGGGTGTGCGGCGATGATGTCGCCAGCAGACTCGTGGCCGAGGATATGGTCGCCGCCGACAATCATAGGACCGATGCAGCCATGGTGCCAGAAGTGAATGTCTGATCTGTTGGGCAGGAGCAACGTCAGCACTCGACACGGTTTCTTCATGCAGTCTTCTTAACGCACCCGCAGATTCCTGTACTTCGAATAGCCACCGTGACTTGTCCCGGCAGTAAGCCCTCGCCCTTCTGCACCTGTTCCACCGGCGGCTCGGCCTCGTTTATCCACAAGTCATGGCCGGGGTTTGTATAAACGCCAATGTTGGACTTGGTGGCCATGTTGATATGTATGTTTTGCTTGGGCGTGATGCTGTGCTGCTGGTGGGCTTATAGAAAATACTCGAGACAAGGAGAAGTAAGAGAAGCGAGAGAGGCACCTGGTAGAATGTCTTGGGAAGTTGATCTTGGTGCAAGGCGGGGTAAATAACACGGAGACGGTCGAAATTAGTACACGTACTGTGGTACTCGTAACAATATCGTCAGTCTCATTCGCGGTGTTATTCTGGGAGCTCAGGTTTTATAAGAAATCCTGGGACCGACACCCGCGCATGGCGATGCCACGTCCATCCATGATATGAGCCGCTATCGCATCCTCCAAGCTGGCGGACACACGAACCAATGTTCCATCATTGACAATGTCAAGATCATGTGGGGTAGGATGCGCTTGAGAGAACGTGTCGAACGGGCTCTCCTCGGGAGGTGCAAGCCCGACTTGCGCGGGACAAACCTAGGTAGTGCCCAGACAATGATCTCATTCGCGCGCCAATCACGGCCATTGACCACTCTAGAGACTCCAAGTCACAACGGGCTGCTCTGCTCCGTGGGTCTAGGTGTTTGACCGGACCAGTTGACGTTGACTTATTAGGACCCACGGACGTCGGACCGACAACTTCGATGCGCATGTGGTCAAACAGTAGGGCGGTTGTTGCCCTGCACTGTTGAGTACCAGCAGAACAGATCTCCGGACGCGGTCTCCGACTGAGTTGAGCCACCCGAACCGAAAACCTATATCCATGGTCTCAGCAAATACCTTGTGTCAATGATAGCTTCTCAAGACCGTCCACGAAACACAGTATGACGTTCTTGTATGATCTAATGTTCAAAAGAGAAGCCGGTCCATTACTCCGGTGCCCCTCCGGAAGCTTTGACCATCCGGGTCGGCACCAGAGCCGGACACTCGCCGCATCGTCCAAAGGTTGAGTTGCCACTCAGCCCGGGGGCCTGTTCAAGTGTTCGCTACTCAGTGATATGTGCGAACCAAGAATATGTTATTTTACTCACTCGTAAACGCGTTCTGGACCATGCAACTGTCCGACTCATCTCTTTAATCGTCATATCAGCGCCGGCGGATGGGGAGTGTCAGGGTTAGGGTATCGGCCGGGAACTGGTTGTAGCTTTTTTAGACCGATGCGGCTGTAGCTTCACGTCGTCAACGAAGGGCAATCAAACGCCAGAAAACGCGAATCGACTGATCACCACCTGGTCGTGTTGCATCAAAGATCCAGCCTCGCATCGGGAACTCTTGCTTTGATTGACGCGCTCGATCCACAACAACACAATGGCTGCTCAAGGGCCGCTCTCCTCGGCGCAGCAGCCGCAAGACATCTATGGCGGAGGTAAGCTTCAGCTTTGCGCGTCGCGCATTCGTCACTGGTCCGATAACGAGAAAGCTAACGTGTCCGGCTCTTTGAAGATGAGGTCTCCGCCATGGTTCTTGACCCAGGCTACTGCAACACGCGCGCCGGCTTCGCGGGCGAGGACGTCCCCAAATGTGTCCTCCCCTCCTTCTACAGCCGCGTTGACGACCGCGACCTGTTTGGCGACGAGTGCATACGACCCCGCGAGAACCTCGAACTGCGCAACTACATGAACACGAAGTCCGAGGTGGAAGACTGGGATGTCGCCGCCAACATCTGGGAGAACATGCTCGTCAAGCGCCTGAACCCGCCTCGGCAGACATCACCTTCGAAGAACGGGCTCAACGACGGGAACAAGGATGACGAGGGCGACGTCGGCATGGAGGAGGCCGCCGAGAACCAGGAGCTGGAGGAGAAGGCACTGTCTGACAACCCTATCCTGTTGACGGAACCCGCGACCAACCCCTCAAAGAAGCGTGAGAAGGCCCTTGAGGTCATCTTCGAGAATTGGGGCACGCCAGCCTTCTGGCTTAGCAGGACACCAGTCCTGTCGGCGTTTGCAGCAGGGAAGGCGACCGCGTTAGTGATTGAGGTCGGAGGAGCGAACACTTCGGTCACTGCGGTACACGATGGCATGACGCTGAAGAAGTCGGCTGTCCAGTCGCCAGCCGGTGGGCTGTGGCTTTCACAGCAGATCCGCACCATGCTGGAGACGAGCGAGCCCAAGGTCGACATCGTGCCAACCTACATGATCGAGAACAAGACAGCTGTGGATGCTGGCAACCCTCCGAACGCGAGACTTAAGAACTTTCCTTTCCAGATCCATGACTCCTTCCGCCGGTTTGAGGAAGAGCGTCTGATGACCGAGTTCAAGGAGTCGGTCGTGGAGGTGTGGAAGGGCCCAGGGCGGTACAGCACCCCGGGTAACGAGGAGTTCATCAAGTCGCAGCCGGGCCGTGTGTTCGAGATGCCGGATGGATACAACCAGATGTGGCGTGAGCAGCGGTTCAAGGTCACCGAGGGCATGTGGGACGATGCGTCGGCCTATCCGTCCTCGAGCGAGGAATGGCGCCTGTCGAAGGAGCAGACGATACCTGGTCTGATCAAGCGGAGTTTGGACTTGGTGGACGTGGACCTGAGGCCGCACCTGCTGGGCAACATTGTTGTCACGGGCGCCACCACCTTGCTGAACGGCTTCAACGACAGACTTAACAACGAGTTGATGCAGATCTACCCCGGCATGAAGATCAAGCTGCATGCGGCGGGCCTGACGAGCGAGCGCCGGTTTGGCGCTTGGGTTGGTGGCAGTATTCTGGGCAGCCTGGGCAGCTTCCATCAGATGTGGATCTCCCGTAAGGACTATGAGGAGAATGGTGCTGGCGTTGTCGAGAAGCGATGCAAGTAGGGGATGGCCAGGTCTTTTGTGACTGTGGGTACATGATGAACACATTGCACGAAGGGAGTCGCTGCTTTTAGGACATCCCGGCAGTCGCGTGGCAGGGTGGAATGGCGTTTGGAGTTTGCAGAGGGGGCTGTCAGTTGGTGACAGGATCCCAAAAGAAAATGGATAGGACAGCTTATGGATCGCTGTGTGTCTGAACAAATCAATATCTTAATCCTCAGCAACTTTGCTATTGAGCTTATTTTTACACAATCTTTTTTATTCCGTGGTATCTGGTTCATTCCGAAGCATGAAGGTGGTACAAGACTCCTTGCTCATCCATGGTATGCATTTCTTACCACCCATTCCACCTCTCCCATACGTCTATGACCTCGTTCTCCGCCCCTTTCCGCCTGCTATCAACCACAAGATAGTGACCATATCCCGCGCCAGCGATACAAGAGTGATTGGGCCATATCCTGACCCTTTGCCCGAACTTCAACGGCACAAGGTCTTCCTTTGCCCCTTTCCACACCAAGATTCCGTGCTCCTGGCTAATCCTGCCAACTTGCCAACCTCCATGCACGGCAGGGAACTCTCGCGGAGCCGGCTCGATCCTCTCCAGTCCTGCTTCTCCCCATGGTGCTACCAGGCCCCATCCACTATAATGCCCCGGTCCATCCTCCTTGCACGGCTCCCGACCCAGAGCCAGAGATCCAGCATTGACCAGCGCCTCAGTTGCCCCGTCCTCGCCACGGTTCTCATACACGGATGCCACCTCCGCCACCACAGTAACCCCTATGTCGCTACTGCTCAGGAGCGAGCGGTCACGGGCGTGTGTGGCCAACTGCTGCAGATCAAGGGTGGGATACACGCCCGCGTGGACCTCAAGCTCCAGACCATCCTTCTTCAGGGTCCCGATCAGGGCAGACAGGCCCGCAACCCGCGCCCTGGCCTCGTCCTCCTTGTCTGCCCCCGCCGCCGACTCGCCCACGAAGTCAGGATGCTGCAGCGCGGTGGCCGTCGGCGTGGCTCCCACTGACAACACCAGCGCGTGGCCGGGACTGATGGCGCGGACGTCATTGGCCACGCGGTGGAGGACGGAGTACTCGTCGGTCAGATACATCAGGGCCGCCCAGTCCTTGCGGGTGTAGTAGGACTGGCCCGCGTGGGCGTACAGACCGTGGAGGAGACATGACCCCTCGGCCTCTGAGGCGAGGACGGCGTCCAGGAGGGACGAATACGCTGCTGTGCCGGGGATGGCACCTGCGCGGTGGGATTGGACGTCGATCTTGATGAAGACGAGGGGCTGGTGGCCTCCGGATTGGGCGGTGAGGGTGGCCAGGAGGGGGACTTGGTCGGGGTTGTCGACCATCACGGAGACGGTTCCGGGCCCGAGGGTCTTGGAGACAGCGGCTAGACGGGGGATAATAGATGGGTAGATAGGAAAGGAGTAGAGGACCTTCTTGGGTTAGTCTATCGAACGAGGTGGTCTGGCGACGGGCTTTTCCTTAGAAACCTACGTTAACCTTGCGCCCTTTGCTCTGGAACTCCTGCAATAGAGGCGTGGTTTTCTCCGCCTCTATGAGGGTTGAGACAATGATGTTTGCTGGAGTCGTCGGGTCCTCCCCGACTTGGAGCCTTGTGAGCTCTTCAGTCTAAGCCAACAGTGTTAGTGACTTGATTCCTTGGCCCGAGGCCCTCCGTTGGCATATCCTCAGGTCCCACGAGTGAGCACCAGACTGACCTTGTGGGTCTTGATATGGGCTCGCCAGCCTATGCCATTCTTTTCGGCAGCATCCATCATCCGATGACAGTTGACCTCGAGCTTGGCAAGATCAAGGACGATGCTAGGGGTCGGAACCTCGTAGAGAGTCTGTCCCAAGAGCCTCTCCTGAAGAGCGGCCTTGGACGGTGTCACAGCCATTTTCAAGAGCTATTCCAGCGATTAAGCAGAGTCCTGAAGACCGATTAGCATATTCCCTTGGCGCTCATGATAACTCGACTGGGCATACCGAGCGTTACAACGTCGTACTATAAGTGATACCGCCTTGTTCGTAAAGACTGACAGTATCTTACCGTGGCCTTTTCAAGTCACTGGTGGTCTCGTGGACTGATGAATAGAATCGAAGGGCGCTTGGAGACGTATTTCACTGGTCAATGTACTTTGATATGCCGGAGGGTTCTTTTATAAGTCATTAAGACGGACGATATCGGACTCAGGGGGCAATCTCCACAAGATAACACTCCCGCGATGCGCGGCTGAGCAACTGGCGCGCTCTATGGGCAATTACAAGTCCACATCATGTCACCGTCCATTGGTGTTGTGGAAGGAGTGAAAAGTCAATATGCACATGGTTTGACCCAAACTTTGCATTTATATATTGCGTAACTGAAGTCTTGCTTGGAGCAGTACTTCGGCCGCCTCTAAACTCCTGGCAGCTTAATTTGAAAGCAATCTATTTGTATGTCAATCGCCTCCAGGGAATTGGGCCATCACGGAGTTGGACAACTCTGCATAGAATGGATCTTGTAGTATGTAGGGCATTTTAGGAAGTGTAGGCTGTAGTACAAGCAAAAGAAAGTTTGGCTAGTATTCTATTGACTTGCTTTGACTTGAAATTGCCAGGTAACTTGAACCCCCTCGAGCCAGCTGTAAACTCAGGTGGTAAGACTTGATACCGCAGATGTGCATGTGATGATGATTGGCGGGAATAGTCCGTGCGCAACCATCTCCATTTTTTGGTATGCACCCACCCACTTACGCTCGCACGGGCCACTAGACACTGGTTGACGGCGCCGACCTCACTTTCCAAAGTCCATCACGGGACTCAAGGCACCTAAGGAGACCCTTCCTCCGCAACTCCGCCTCGACCCTTCCACTGCAGCGTCTCTCTTTTTTCCGACACACCAGAAGACGTCATCGACGATCGGTCCTCCCTCCGAAGCGCGATCACCCCACGAACCCGTCCATCGTGCGATTACCTTTTCGCATGCGCCAGTGTCATGATCTGACCTCTTTTGCGATAGGCGCGACGTCGCGAGGAAGTTTGAGGGGACGGCCGCCACTGACCCCAAGCATTTCATTCCCGTAGGCATATTCATACTCGTCTTCGAAGTTTCGAGACGGTAAGATGGCACCTGAGAACCAGATCAAGAACGAGTCGGCCTCGCCGCCGGCCAACGACCTGGACTGGGCAACTCTGGCGCAGAACGACGACAACAGCATACAACAGCTTCTGCGCAACGACCCTACACGGCCGATCCCCATAAATCTTGAGGGTCCTATCGATCAGTCTGGGAAAGCTGATGACGCACAAGACTTCGAAGACTTTAGCGACGATGATCTACCTGAAGAAGAGCCAGCCGCCAACGGCACCTCTGAACAACCTCCCGCCCTGACCAGCGATGGCGGTACTAGCAACGAAGCGGACGATGACCTGTTTGGTGATCTACGAGAACCCTCGCCCTTGGCAGGCGAGCCTCCGCTGTCACCTGGAGCTGCGATTGCTGATGCGGATCAACAAGATCTGGAGATGACGGGCGGCGACGATCTGGCCAACCTGCGGGCTCTCAACTTCGACCCTGAGCCTAGCTTTCCCTTGGCTAACCAAGATCCCTCCATTCCCGCCGCCCCGGAAAATGTTTCCGACCTCTTGAAGCAGACATTCCCCGACTTTGAACGGGGCAAGATACTCAACTTCAACGAACTGTTCCCTCCGAGGAAGGCCAACTGGGTCGACAAGAAGCCTCCCAAAAACCCCAAGCCACTGATTCCCACGAAGCTCAGTCTCGACCTCGACGTGGACCAGGAGAAGCAGTTCAGGATACCCGGGCCTGCTTCGTTGACAACGCTTCAGAAGATACAAGCTGCCGAGAAGAGTGGAATGGTATCATTGCTTGAGCCGGAGCCCGTCGATCCGAACGAGCTGGAAGTCTTTGCTGCAGATGACCCGGACTCCGAAATGGAACTCATTGGAGGCTTCACTCTGCGAGATATCGAGACGGTATGTGAAGACTGGGACGACATCATCGACCCTCCGATCTCACCACGGCTTCGTCACCAGTCACCTGGTGTTCAAGCTGAAGAGGACGACGACTGGTTCCTGGAAATGGGGCTCGATCGGCCTGCGCCAAAACGTCGCAAGGTTTCACACGCCAAGGGTCTGCCCGAGATCTCACGGTACGCGGCACCGTCATTCGATAACTTCGAGGAGGCCACAGCAAGGAGCGCCAAGCGCGTGCGGCTCGATCTGAACGATCCATACCTCCTCATCGATGACTTGGAAGCCGAACGGCCTGCCAAGCGGCCGAAGACGAACCAGAAGATGAAACGGATGGCGGACGGAAAGATGGCTCAGGACGTTACTCAGCGATTCAACGTGTCGAACGACGAGGCATACGAGGCCCTCAAAGAGAACGTGAGAGACAAGGTCAGGGCGACACTTGGTGGTGTGCAAGTCGAGCACGGCACTCCAGCTCGCAGGCTCCTTTGGCCTTACTACCAAGTCAAGCTCCACGATCCAAACCCTTTCAACTATCATCGCCCTGCTTTCAGGGTACGCAAACAGGTTGGCAAGGCATTGGGCTGGGCCAAGCCCCGGTGGTTCAAGCGGAGAGAGTTCAAGAGCCAGAAGGTGTCCGACATCTACAAAGAGTCGAGAGATCTGAGTCTCAACGACAATTCGACTGCTATACTCTTCGAATATTGCGAAGAGATTCCAACTGTGTTGTCTAACTTCGGTATGGGCAATAAGGTCATCAATTACTTCCGTGTCAACCATGACGCCGAAGAAAAGCCTGCTGAGAAACCACCCATCGGTGAGATCAAGGTGCTTCTGCCCGAGGATCGTTCTCCGTTCGCAAATTTCGGAGACGTCAATAAGGGCGAGACAGTGCCCACGCTGCAAAACCAGATGTACCGAGCACCCATTTTCAGGCACGAGCCCAGGAAGACTGACTTCCTGATCGGTCGTATAACGAATGCGAAAGATGGCAGTCAGTACTACATGCGCAGAATTGATCATCTCTACGTTGTCGGCCAGAATTTCCCATCCGTGGAGGTCCCAGGCCCCCACAGCAGGAAGGTCACTAATACGAGCAAGAACCGTCTGAAGATGCTCTCGTACCGTCTGATCACAAAGAAGGGCCACGTGGCACTTGAGGACATTACCACTCACGTAAAGGACTCGAATCATGCCCAGAATAGGCAGAAACTGAAGGAGTTCTTGTCATATGACAAGGAACTCAGGCACTGGACCCTGAAGGACGGCGAAAAGCTCATGGACCCCGAGACCATCAACTCGATGGTGCAACCTGAGGATGTATGTCTCATGGACGCCATGCAAGTCGGAGCATACGAGGTTGAAAAGGCCGGCTTCGCTATTGACCAGTCGGAACTCGAAAAGGACGACGATGCAGAGGCGGGCAACTTAGCCAACCAGCTGGCACCATGGAGGACAACAAAGGCATTTATTGACGCTACTACCGGCAAGGCTATGCTGAAACTTCGAGGTGAAGGCGACCCGACCGGCCGTGGTCTCGGCTTCAGCTTCATCAAGACCTCCATGAAGGGTGGCTTCCTCAGCGTCTACCACGAGCAAGGGCCACAGTCCACGTCAGCAGACGCCCTTGAGCGCGAGCGCAAGGCGAACGGTGGTCACTCGTACAATGTGAAGAAGCAGAACGACGCGTATGCCGAGGTGATCACCGACATCTGGAACAAGCAGAAGGAAACACTCAGCGAGGCTGTGGTTCATGACGATGCGGACGTGCAGCCCCAAGAGGACGAGGATGACCGCTTGTACGCCCAGCCGCAGGTCGCGGCCACTCCTCGGTTTGACGAGGGCATGAGCCAGATCAGCCGCAGCGCGATCAGTGCGCGTCTGGCCAGGAGGAAGATGAGGATCATCAGGAGGGTCAAGGATGTGGATGGCTCTGAGCGCGACGTCGAGGAGGTCATCGAGGACCCGGGTGTCATTGCGCAGTACATGAAGGCCAGGCAGGAGATGGAGATGGAGAACATAGAGTACGTCTTTTCAACCGATTTAGCGATGTTGATAACAGCTGCTAACTTCTTGTCTAGTGTTTACGACATCAAGAACTGGACCGGCGACGCAGAGAGGGACAGACTCATCCGCGAAAAACTCGAAAGGGAGGAGCAGCGGCTGCTCAAGAACCGGGAACGTCGCCAACAGCGAGAGAAGCAAAAGGGAGGCGCTCGCGCAAGCATAGGCGGAGGTGGAAGCGTGATCGGAGTTGGAGGCGGAAGCTTTGGATCGGCCATGTCACCAGACTCATCGGTCGAGAAGGGTGGCACCACGCGCAAGTGCGCCAACTGCGGTCAGGTCGGCCACATCAAGACCAACAAGAAGCTTTGTCCCATGCTCAATGGCACCATGGGGACCAAGGTTGGCGGAGACGACACGACTGGCACTTATGGTGAGACTTAGATGAAAACATCGGCCATCGTACCTGAGCCGTCATTGCGGACAGGCCGGTCATCACGCGGAAAAGAGAGCTTGCCCAGAGTACGATGGTGTCTTCAGGACTAGCAGCCAGCCATGGCGGGGCTGACCAATTGTGAAGAGGAAGGTTATGGTCGGTCCAGAAGACATCTTGTTCGAGAGGATTCCGGATACTGCCTCTTGTCTTTCTCCACCCATCGCTGTCTAGTCCTCGCCCGCGATGTGTATTGGTGCAAACGGCTTTGCCTTACCGGAAAGAGATACCCAAAATTGAAATGATGGATACGACGGCGAACCTATGGACAGCGAGCTATTGCAGGGGAATCGTTCTGTGAAGTTAGTACCTTTCTTGATACCAGGTCATCGGACGAGTAATGGCGATTTTGTTCCGGCGATGATTACCAGGAAGCAACAGGTGAAGGGGCAGTTGTAGTAGGGTGTGATTCTGCGATGGGCCGGACATATAGTCTATGAGGGAGGCCAGTGACACCGAATGACATGGAAATATCCTCATCCACATACGTCTCCTCGGTTCCAGATTGCCGGGTGGCCGGTGTGACGGTGATGTGATTGCGAGGTTGGTGATGTGTATGGACCGGCTTACACAACAGTGTAGTAGCTTCATGCGAGGTGGTAAGGGACAGGGTATGTTTATGTTTAGAAACACCGACATGCAGGCTGCGCCTAGGGCGTCTAGGAGGCCATGGGCATGGGGGTGTTTCATCAGCGACTACAAGGTTTTGGGCCACGTGGATGCGGAAAGTTGTGGTGGCTGGCGTCTGCTATTTGTCAAGTTTGGCGCAGAAGCGCCCTGGAGGGACGGAAGAGGTGGGTGGGTGGGCATGTGCTGAGCCTGGCAAGCTCCCAGCGAGTGCACGGTTGGCTGGTAGAGATCGGCCCCCATCCATCCCCTCTTTTCCGCTTGCGGAAGGAAGACGGAATATTCCATTCCTGCACTTCATCTCCCGTTCCTGCGGGCTGTCAGGGGCTCATCTGGGGAGGGAGGGGAGGAAGGCTGCGTGGGTCGATGTCGCTTGGTCGAGAACAGGTGAGGCGGGACGAAAGCCGGCCGGCCAACTCATAGCTCAACCAGGTGGTTATTCATCGTATCTACTTGAGAATATAAGTTTTGGTATGGTAGAAGAAGCAGAAGAGTTCCCAGGAGATGCAAGACGGTCACCCTGGCGGGGGAGGACGGACGGACCCCGTCAGCTCCAAAAACTGGGCCATGTTTGACGCCGTTCAGCCTTGTTTCCAATTTCCCAACATATTGGCTACCTATCTAGGGATCTAGTGTACGACTATCGCACAGACAGAGGCTTATAAGGCTGGAAAGCTGCTAGTCAGCCGCTGATGTTGTCCCCGAGATTTAGTTCGCTCTTTGGTTATCTGATTCCTGGAATACATTCTTCATATTTCCCCTTGCCAGTCGGCATAAACACGACTGACTTGATCGACATTAATCCAGGTGACTACGATCATCTTCAGTGAACAATTCAGCCCCGGTAATCGTAGACCTTTGGGTATCTCGGCCGACGGGGGGGGGGGGGAGATCCTGATAAGTGTGGAAAGCGTAGTAGTAGTCATGAGCATGGGGACAACTCCTATGTTCAGCAGGCAGGCCATTCGCTACATGGACGACCGGCTCCATTTCGGATGGTAGGATCACAAGCTTCATTTCGATGTTGATGTGACAACGATGCAAGCTCCGAGATAAGACGGAGGGATAGGATCCGGGCACGAGATAACTCACGACTACAAGCAATGGTCATAGATACTTGAGTAATTAAATAAAGACTGTACCATGTGCTGTACCTGCGCAGTTTTGGACATTTCCCCGGGTATACCTAGGTAGTTCATGTGTCTGGCTCGTCCGTGTAACTGTCCGCACCTATACAAACATACCTGGCTGCATGATTCGAAATGGTGATATCACTCCAGACTAAGATGATCCTCTGCATGTCATGTCATGTGGCTGGTGAGACAGGCCAGTAAGAACTTATAATCCCGATGTTACCTTGTAAGAAAAGAGGAGGAGGAAGAAGAGGATGTGAGTTGGAGAGTTTGGAGTTTCTAAAAATAAATCTATTTTTAGAACTTGTTAGCCGCCGGGCGCTTAAGTTGCTCCCTACATACATACATACAGTACATACATACAACTACTCAGGCTACCCAGTACATACAACTAGTGCAGTGAGTGACCCACTGACATGCAGGTGCAGTTGACGCAAGGCACACAAGATTGAACATGGGAAAAAAAACGGGGTGGATGGAAGAGGTGTGTGGGGGTCTGATAGGTCCAGGGGCCGCGATTTCTCATAGTGTACCCAGTATGATACCCAGTATGGAGGATTTCATTCTTGTCGTGCCGAGAGGATGCACATGTTCATCGGTACTCCACCTCGGATGTGGATGATTGTCCCTCCAACAACGAGACGATTTGCGAACGGCTTATTCGCTGCTCAGGACCTGGCCCATCTATCTATCTATCACACCGTGGCAGCGTGGGTGGTTGGGTGTGTGAAAACCTGCGTCGTCGCATCGCGGCTTTGACTTTGGGTGTGTGGCCCGCAACCCCTGTACAAAGTCTGAGTGTGTCGGAAGATGCCGGTGAGCTGGATGGTCGGTCATGTACACATTATGGATCAGTAGAATACCGGTGGAGACTCGAGTCGAGATTGTCAATGAAGAAAGAGGGATCAATCGATACACCGTCCAATGTGCGCTCTGCCTGTCACAAGGATCCAAACTCTCTCCATCCTGCTAAGCGCTAAATGCTGAGACACACAAACATGAGTATGAAGAGCCTCAAAACCGGGCAGTGCAACCTTATTCGATTCGGCCCGGAGGCTGAGGCTCAATGCACACAATGCACACGAGGGAACACAGGCGAAGAGAGACACAGACAAGCTACTCCAGGTTCTCTTCCCCATCTAGGTCCGGATATCGAGATAAGATCCTCGGCAGCGTGCACAGCCCCAAACCCGGCTCACTGTGCGTTGCTCGGCCACGTGCGAGGACAGCATGCCGTACATAACTAACAAGCTTCAGGCACCGCGAATCACGAACCACGGCGCCACAGACTATTCCTGCCATCGTAGAGACAGGCCCTAGATAGATTCCCGAATAGTCGTCGTTATTGAGCCGCCGGTAGGACAGAAGGGTGTCAGCAAAGGTGCTTAGGCAGGCCGAATATAGATATGGGCTAAGAGGTTGATGATATGGCGCTGTATGTACTTATATAGGTACTTAAGTAGGTACCTAGGTGCCTAGGTTCCTAGGTAGTCCTCAACGCTTGGCGATACCCGGGTACGTGTTCACTGTATATGCTGCCGAGGCCTGGGAGGTGCTTGGACGATCAATTGGATCGCTGAAGAACTGTTGACGAGCCTGTGGATCTTGGAAGAGGTATGAGTGAGCACTGCTGATCGGTACCGTTGCATAAGGCTGGCAGGTCGCCGACTGCTGACCACCGTCTGACGCTGACTTCATGGCTGACGGTAACGGTGAGAAACGCTGGCCGGATATAGGTCCTGAGGTCGCGTTCAAGCCACTCGGTGCAGGCAGGACCGGTTCAAAAACACATGTGTGGTGGGCGGCGAATTGCGCCGTTGATGTATTGACCTCGGCATCGTCATCGCGATCAACATCAACATCAACATCAACAACATCAAAGAAGCCTCCTCGTTGGGTTAGGCTTTGGGGGTCTTGGGGGTCGGTCCCTTGGGGCTGCTTGGTCCGCCCGGACTGGACACGGGTCAGTCACAGCTGGTGCACACGGTTCGGTCCTGGTGCCCCTTTGAGGGTCGATCCACTTCACGAACCAACCTTTGCGCAATCTCTCGGATGGTTCTGTTGGTGCTGCTAAGCAACACGGCTGGCAGCGACCAGAGATTTCTATAAAATGTATTTCCCTACAATGTAACATGTTAGGGCTGTACCTTATACCAGTAGCACTTGAGCACCTTGCAGTGCAAGTGCCGGTTCTACATAGCTAGGTGGTGTCAGTGATCTGTCATGTACACTAAAACATTGACTCCCGATTTTCCGGGTGAGATCATCATTGTCCGGACAAGGAATGGGCGGGATCCACGGGTACACCAGATTCCCCTTGTTCCTCGAACCCTCGGACCCTCGAATCCTTGAACCCTCGAAGCACACGAGGAAAGGACCATTGATGAACCTGATGAACATCTCAAAACGTTGAAAAGGGTTTTAGCGTGCTTCAATGTGTCAAGGGCGTCCCTTGGAGGGGTGGCCCACAGGTGGGGCTGCAAGGTTCCAACTGCTGCTGTGGTGTTGTGGTGTTGTAGTGTTGTGGTATTGTGCTACGGGTGGTATTGTGGTGCTGTGGTGTGATCCCATAACTTTTCCCCACCGTTTCCCACCGTTCCCACCTCTCTGGCAGTGTCTGGCTGGCACACACAGCACTGACCGTGCAGGGGGGGGAAAGGGAAAAAGAAAGCTTGCCAAGGGTGTGCCTTTTCCAATCTTGTTCTTCCCGAGAGAGCCTTGTTCCCATGCTCTTCCTCTTCCCCCTTCCACCCCCCCTCTCCCCCCCCAAAAAAACCCCAAAGCAAACTAAAACCTGCCCGCCTGCATCATTCATTCCAAAAACCACATGCACGCACGATCTCGCTCTCCTGCTTGTCTATAATTAGCATCATCAACCTTCAGCCCCATCTCAAACCTGCAACCACACCCACGGCACCCATCCCATCCCATCCCATCCTAATCGGTAACCACGCACGCGCATCCGACATACAAAAAGTAACTACTGTGCCGTACAGTCCTTCCCCTCGGTCCGTCATCGTTGCGGCTGCATCCGGTCGAAACACTCAAAAAGGCCCCTCTGCGCCGCCTGTCATTGTCCGTGTGTTTCGAGCCCACCTGCATCTGTCTGTCTGTCTGTCTGTCTGTCTATCTATCTATTCACGTCTTGCGATCCCTCGCAACAGTACCCAACTTGGAATCCTTGACTGCCCCTCTTCCCTCGACCTTCCCCCCCCGGAAGCAAGGTCTAGCAGCCACAGGCCCGTCTGCGAGAAAACAAGCCGAGACACATAGCTCTCTCTCCTTCTACGACCTCGCGAGGCTATCTTTGTCTTCCAGTCCGACGCCTGGTTCCCACCCTCCCGCCGCCAATTGCTTTTTCAACGCAGCCAACCGCTATATACATACCTCTGGTCTAGTTCAACCCGACCAAGCCGGCTTATACGGCCAGCGCCGCAAGGCCATAGCCTCCCTGGAATAGAATCGACTCGTTCGCGACACCAACTCCCCGTACACCAATTCCTCAGACTCGCTGTCGCGGAGCCCTCAAAATGGGTCGCAGAAAGATTGAGATCAAAGCCATCAAGGATGACAGGAACCGATCTGTGTAAGTCTTGTCACCCTTGTCGTGAAGAGTTCCCCCTCCCAGTTGTAGAACGCCTGCTGACATGATGGCTTGTTCCCAATAGCACCTTTCTGAAGCGCAAGGGTGGTCTGTTCAAGAAGGCACATGAGCTTTCCGTCCTGTGCTCTGTCGATGTGGCCGTCTTCATATTTGGCCAGAACAAGAAACTGTACGAATACTCGTCGGGCGATATGCGAGAACTCATCACGAGATACACATATGTACGTGACAATGCCTCCCCCTGGCGTGCCTAGGATGATACTGATTATTGGATTAGCACGGCGGACCAAACGAGCACAAAGGGCCTTCAGATTTTAACGGTGGCGCCGATGACGATGATGAGGACGAGGAGAACGGCACCCCTCCCCATGGAGAGCCCATGGAACATCCCATGATGCCCCAGCACTTCAACGGCCAGCCTCCGTTCCCCCAGATGAGGCATACCCCCTCAGCATCGCCGCCGATACCGAACGGTGTCGTCTTTGCCCAGCATGCAGCACAAGGTATTCAGAGGGTCCACACCCCGCAGCCAGGAATGGGCTCGCGGCCAGCCTCACGAAACGACCTGCGGAGGATGGGGCCTCACATGGTCCCTCAGTCAGTTGGCCCCCACGGGCCCCCTCAAGGACCTCCAGTCAATGGCTATGCATACATCCCTCAGCCAGCCATCTACAACCCTCAGAACCAGCCCAATATGCCCTCAAACATGGCACAGCCGGGCCCTCAGTATCCGTACCCTCCCCCGCCACCTCACGCCCACCAGCAAATGCAGTCATATATGGAGAACCAGAGACAATCTTCAAGTACTCCGAGTTTCCCACCACAACAGCCTCAGCCATCTCCGCACCCGCCACCTCCACTAGCTAGGCATTCGATCTCGCCTCCGCAGCTGCACCACGGTCTTCCTTCTCAGTCTATGCCACAACCGTCACCCCAGCCGCAACCTTCGCAGATGCGGAGTCCGCCACAACCGCCACCTCACCCACGAGCTCCAAGCCACGAAGCCCCACCAGCACCCGTGGAACCGAAGACCGAACCCCCAGAGAGACCCGCACAACAAGCACCCCTCCTGGACACGGCCTCAGCTATCAAGAAGATGCCTCAGCGCAAACAACATAGCATTTTCACACCCATAGACGAAAATCGTTCTGTCCTGTCCCAGCACCTGGCTGCTTTTGCAGAGCCCAACACCAAGAACGAGGCAAACGGCAACCGGTCACATTCCCTAGACGTGCCGGGTGTTACGCGCAGCAATGTTCCTTCTCCGCAGCCGCCAAAGAGGGCTGAGACGGGTCATGCGCCGTCGAAGCGCCAGGTTTCGGTCTCGTCGATACCTGAGGGTGGCTTCACCCCTCCTTCGCGGACCAACAGCCTGCGTGTCGGTGGCTCCTCTCGCCCTCGTCTCAAGGTACAGATTCCCGACGAGCCATCCGACGCCGGCAGCAACACTGCGGAGTCTACTTCTGCTGGCCCGGGACACTCGACCGATGCCACTTCTCAAACAACACGACCTGGAGATTCACACTCATCTGGGATAGTACTTCCACCACCCTCTCCGTCTGCGACCACTACATTACTATCTGCTGGAGCGACAGGACCGCCAAACCCTTTCGCACGGCCCCCACCGGCCAACAACAACAACCAGAGCCACATGAACATTGATACCCCCGCCTCTGCGCTTCCTTCTCGGTACATGAACAATGAGTTTCTTCCTAGTCCTAGCCAGTTCTTCCCGGACTTGTATTCTCGCAATCATGAGAACAATACCCTCCCCAGCCCATTGAACTTCGCAACACCGGTGGTAGGGTCGGGCCCCAGCTTTCTCAGAGAAGAAGTTCCTGCCACCGTCAAGAGGAAGAGTCCCGAGATCAGTGGCAACGGTACCTCGTCCGACCCAATTGAGCCCAACAACGAGCCCAAAAGACTCAAGGTTGGAAATTGAGTCGACTCTTGAATGATTCTGGCCTCCCATTCTTGAGGTTTATAATATCATCAGCAAGCTTTACAAGGATCTTCCAACCTGTCAGAAGAAAACAGAAAGCTTCACGGCATTATCCTGTATCAACATTTATCAGCTCAGGGGTATGTTTCTGTCACCAGGAGATGTATGCACTTTAATGGAACCACAATATTTTGCTTTCATGGGGACGGCCTGGTTTTCTCTGGGGTATGATACCGGGGTCAAAAGGTTGGGTTGGCTTTGTCTGATCTTTGAGACACCTGGGAAGGGAAGTGCACTATTCAGCGACATGGCGTCCTGGCATGTTTTGATTCATTTTTGGGTGTGGTGTATTGCGCTGTATTACTGGATGAGGTCTATGGCCTGTTGCTGGTCTCGGTGGCAAGTCAGAGCTGTTCACTATGAGAGGCGTTGCCCGGACTTGGAGGAATTAAGGTTAGAACCAGTCATGTATCAGGAAGTTAGATAATCCAATGAGAAAACTCCCGATATACCAAACAGCTGCTCGTATTTGACCAACCTCGTGTATGGCTTTCAGTGATTCCTATGTTCACGATCTCTCACAGACCTAGGTTCTCCCGATTCCATGCGTGATGCTATACTCGAATGGATTGAGTGCAGACATGTTTATGACGGCAATTCTTAAGCGATACTGGTGACAGCAGTGATGCCTAGGCGCCCACGTTGGAGGATATGACAAGATAAGATGAAGTATGGGTGACCCACAGGTTCAAAGTAAAATGTATAGTCACTCTTTGCTCTCTCACACTGCTCTGTGTCTCAATCTACACACTTGCTCTTTTACAGCTGCGACAGTGAAGGTTTGGTTGCTCACAGGCTGTCGATTTACCCGCAGATACTCAGCCCATTCTTGTTGTTCTTGGATCAAACCGAATCTTGGCTTTTCCTACTCACACGAAGTCCTTAGTCACCTACCTACAGGAATATATCTCGAACGAGGTGCCCCGGTTCCTTCTCCCTCCCTCCTCAACACAAGTTGTGGCTCAACCAAGATCGTCATACTATTCCGAAGAAGCCCATACACCACAAATCATCATAACCCCGTCGACCATCTGAGACAATGGCCAACGTCTTACCCGGTGGCAATGCGGATACGGCCAGGCTTGAAGCCATGGAGGCAGATAACAAGCAAGATCCCAACATGTCTATGCACCCACTATCCCCCACACCATCTCCCAACGAGGAACATCGCCACATGGTTGCCCTAAGCTTCATCCACCAAATCGGCCAGTGCCGCCTGGCTCTGAAGTACTCCATGGTCGGCTGGACCGGCACACTAGACCAGGTAAGCCACCCGCCCAACCAGCATCACCCACCCCACCCACACCACGCACACTCACACACAGAAACCCACCACCACAGGACAAGATCCACACCGCGCTCGCCAACGCCCACTCCATAACCCAGCTCAACGGCCACATGGACGCCCTCGAGGGGCGCCTGGGGCCGTTCCTCCCCCGCGGCCCGGCAGGCCGCCAGGCGGCGCTGGGCGCCGACGGCGCGCGGCGCGTGGGCGACGTCCGCGCGAGGCTCCTCGAGGCCCGGCCCGGCGTCAGGAGCACCCGGTTCATCGCCCCCGTGCTGGCCGGGATCGAGCGGGACGCCCGCGCGGCGGGGCTCCTGCCGCCCGAGGACCGGCGCGGGTGGGCCTGGAGCTGGGCCCGCGGCGGCTGGTTCCGCTGGGAGGACGGGGAGGGGAAGTGGGTGTCGGCGGGGGAGGGCGGGCTCAAGGTGGACTGTCTGATGTGAGGACGGGGAGTGCGTGCCGTGTAGCTGGGTAAGGTAGCTCGTTTGACCTTGGAAGGGGTCGAGGTCATGGGGAGGGATTGTTACATGCCACTATGGCTCTTCCTTGCGGTGGTTTGTGGGCCTAGAATATCGAAGAGGAGCACCTGTGCTATATCAAGGTCAGGCAACGGTAAAGCTCAGGGTTGTCCAGATACATACCAATACTTCAACACAGAAGGGGCACCTTCTAATTGCGATCGCTTCTTGCTAGTAGCCCTCTGGGTATGCTTCCCAGACCATCCGGTGCCTCACACTGACCACGGTGACATGAGGAGGCTCTAGACACTCGTTTGGAAGCAGTATTCAAAATAACTTCTTAAATATAGGATATTGACATATGAGATAGTAACGGCCCTTCTTGTTGCTCTAGAAATGTATTTCCCTTACTCAGAGCTCCAGATGCCCTCATCTTCCGGCCTTGATACCGGTTAACAACCCAAATCCCCGAAAACCTAATACCTTTTGCCCACTTGTGCTTGGAACAAATAATTACTGCATGAAAGCAAGATTACAAGAAAAAGCCCTTCCGGGGTATCAAAAGGCGCCACCGTCCAATATTCAAAAAACAAACAAATCCAGTCTGCTATGCTTCGATGGGTGAAACAGAAAGAAAGGTACGTAACAACAATCCAACTCCATAGGCTATGCCAGTTCCAGAACAGAAGCAAACAAAAAACAAGAGAAGTATAAATAAAATAAATAAAAGTTCGAATAGGGGTTTTCCAATGTGACCGCCTCTCACAGCCACAGCAGCCACTTCGCACTCCTGACGAAGCCCTTGCCGATGCCCAGGAACACCCTCGCGATCATGACCACGAACCACACGTACCACATGAACCCGACCAGCAGCCACTCGAGGACCAGCCACCCGGCACGCCTGATCCAGCGGAACCTCCTACGGCGCCGCCGCGACAGCTTGTCGATGACGTCGACCACGGACTTGACCTTGCGCCGCTGCCCGTCGATGAGGTCGCCGCTGAACTCGTCCGCCTCCTCGCCGGCGGCTCGCGTCATGGCCGACAGGTCAAGCTGGACGCGGGTGCGCAGCCGCTCGACCTGTGTGTCGACGTCCGCGCGGGTCTTGATCCTGTAGAGGTCGGCAGCGGACTCCCACCGTTGGCGGGACGACTGGGTGGACGTGCCGAGCACGCGGGCTGTGACGAGGAAGAGGTCCGCCTGTGAGATGGGTTGGCAGAGGAGCTCGCGGCGTTGTTCTTCTGGAGCAAGCTGTGTGACTTCGGGCCAGGATATCGAGTTTCCGAGGGCTGCGAGGACTTCATTCTTGTCGTTGGGGACGGTTGGGCCTATCGTTTGGGCCTGGCGGGCTCGTCGGGATATCTCCATGGCCATAACGCCAGAGGATAGCATCAAGGCGCGCAGCCTCGCTATCTCGCGCTTGGATAGTGATGCACGTTCAGGGGCCAAGCTCTGCCCTGATGTAGAAAAGTGACGGCCCTCTATGGTCCAGTCTGGTGACAGCCGAGTATCTGGCGGGCCGACGGGGATGTCGATACTCGGCTGCCTATGGGCAATTCTCTGCCGCTCATCGTCGCTTTCCACGTATGAATCGACATCCGATGCGTCTGTGATGTGGCCCTTTTGTATGTTCGTCGACGAGTCTGCCGCCGAAATGTTTATCCTGGGAGGTTTCAGGAGGTCAAAGCGAGCCGACCGGCGACTAGTGGTGGTAGAAAGCGGGACTTCCAAATGGTCATGGCGGTTGGTGTCGTCCTTGCTATCCAACGTTGAGACGAAAGGCGGCATAACATCCAGAAAGTGTTTCGACTCGTGTTTAGCATGGTCTAGTCGCCCCCCAACAGAGGGCGTTGAGGCCAATGATCTGGTCTCCTTGCGTCTGCCACGATTTTCCGTGTCGGAGTCATCTGAGGATGAACTGGATGGATCAGAGTCCTCGGCCTCGGATTCTTTCTTCCATAGCAGCTCGCTGACTTTAGATACACTGGACTTCAGGACACTGTCAAGGCGTGGTCCCCTGAAAAGGCCACGCAGACCGGAGCTGGAGTCACCCAAACGCACGCTGTTCGACTTGCGATGGGACTTATGGCTGTCGCCTGTAAGCCGCAATGTGAGTTTAGTTTCCGGACCAATAGAAGAAGGCCTCGACCGGGACCGTTCTTGGTCTTGCGCGAGTGCAGAAGTGCTGGACATCCTCTTCGCCGCCTTGACTGTACCTCCCGCACCATCCTCCTTTTCGCTTGACACTGCTTCACGCTGACGCTCCAAAGCCCGTTCCCGACTGCGGTCTCGGAATATCTGCTTGACTTTGGAGAATGGGTTCCTTGACGGCGACCCAGGCCTACTAGGCGACGGCGATCCATCCGCACCACTGCCAGCAAAATAGTGATCATTGAGAGAAGCCCGAAGGCCAGGTGAGTTTGGCGGGGATACAGATTCAAGGGACATTCTTGTCCTGAAAGGAGGAACTTCCAAGCTCTCTCGGCTCGGGCGTGCTTTTGCTGGACGTTGTGGTGAGCCCGTTCTGATCCGACTGATCTGATTCTTGGCTTCGACATCGCTGAGGTCAACGCGAGACTCTCTCCGGCTGTGTTGGCGACTGCCTTCGGTTGACTCAGACATTCCGCGATGACCTGGTGTGATGATAGAGTTGGATGGACGACTTTTCAGTTGCATCAATTCCGGATCTTGGGACTTTGTGTCATCTTCTCTGGCTTCTCTGACTTCTCTGGCGATCATCTCCGCCATTTGCTTCTCGAGTATGTCCTGATCAGTGCCACCGAATGTCCCTCTCCTACCCCATTTCTGCTGGCTGCTCGAGGAGTCGGAAGATGAACTGGACGAGGATGAATCTCTGCGACGGAGCAGACCGTGGCCATGGCCTTGTATCGAGCCTGTGCGGCGATGGAAGCCTCTAAGCTCCTGCAACTTTTGCCGAGCTCTCTCGCGAGTGCTCGCAGAGACATGGTCATTCTCTGGTTTTGCTACTCTGCCAGGGGCATCTTCAGACCCTGAGGCCTGGTGCTGCCCAGCAGCCGTGGATGCCATTCCGGGCGAAGCATCGTTTGTAGCTCGTGACAGCGGTCGATACAGCTCTGAATCTTGTGGAAAAACGCGGCGCCAGTTAGGATCCTCGACCAGCATTTTATGATCGTCCTGCTCAAGCCAATAGATATCCGCCAGCAAATCCGCGGGATCAAGAATCCAGTCATTCCTCGGTCGTTTTGGTTTGGTAATAGATATCGAGGGCCGTGGTACATGGCCTGGTGAGGATGGGTCAATCGAGTAGACATCTACGCCAGTAAATGGGGGGAGTACAGGACCCCCTGGTGTCCGCATCTGACGAGTTGCCACCCATTTCGCGACTTCATCAACCCAGTCGGTCACTCTGTTTACGTCACTGAAGCCTTGGCTTTCGCCATCGATGGTCATCCTCTCTCTAGCCCTGACCTTCCGGTTCCTGATATACTGTAGAGGGTCGTATGGGCGGCCTATCTGGCCAGTCGTGTCAATACTAGTGAGGTTCATCGGCATGGAGCCTGCAGAGGGCACTTGATCGATCGCAGTCGAGGCCTTGGACAGATTGTCTGGTTGTAATGGTGGTAGTAACTCCAGGACCCGACGGTACTGGGTGAGCAGTTCCATATGGTCCTTTGCCTTTTGTGCTCTTGCCAGGGTCGAATTCGAAAAGCGGTATTTGAAGCTGCCATCGGGATTCATGGGATCGAACGGAGGTTGCAAGGGGCTGCCGGTCCTGCTACTCGATCCGAGTCTCTGCATGGCTCCACGTTCCGGCTTTGGCGATACTGTCCGCGACACTCTCCTCTGTTGTTGCAGCTGGTATCTCAGGCTCCCTGCCACGGCGTCGTCCGTGGACAATGGTACTAGCCGGGGAGGCATAGGCTGCGAGACATGCCTTCTCTGCGCCAGACGCCTGGACTCGCTCAGATTCAACGCCATGCTCACGATCTGTGTAGAATCCATGTCCATGGACGAGACGGAAGAACGCGGGGATGAGAACCTCGGGCTCACTTGCGGGTGCTCTTGTCTTGTATTGTCTCCCGAACCTCTCGGTGGTGTGCCTGGCTGTCTTTCTGCGGTACGGTTGCTTATCCTCGCCGGACTTGGAGATAAGGTTATGCCCAAACCCGAGTGCCTGCGATTGTATGTTTGCTCGTTGTTATGCCTTGTAGATGCCCCCTTGCCCTTATCAGCGGTGCGTTTTGGGCGGTACCTGCGGCCTCGAGCCTCATCGACAAGAGCCTCTTCGAACGGGTCCGAGAGGAGGAATGCACCACCGTGTCTAGGCTTTTGCGATCTCCTCCTGTTCTCCCCTGTGATATCTCCGCGCAGGACTTCGTTCGCGTGGCCGTTGGCAGGACTTTCATCGCGAGAAAGGCGTTGGGCAAGGGTCGCATCGGTGGTCCAAGTTGCGTTCATGACGCTTCCGGAGGTGCTCGACTCGCCCGTCTCCGGACTGCCTGGGGCGACATGGCGATCTTGTGAGTTGTTGCGGTGGTCGTGGGGCCGTGGCAGGAGGTTCTGGCGGGGACTCGCATCGTGTTCCGTCATCTCGAGCCCTTGTTCACATGCCAAAAGCGGGGCTGGGGCGTGGGAAATCCTTCACAGATGATAGACTGTGGGAGGTTGAGACATCTTGTTGCCGCTGGCTGTGACGTTGGTCCTTCTCAACAATAGTGGCAATAGTAAAGGGCGATGTGGGAAGGTCAATGATGGATGGGCATGAGTTGTTGGGCACCTGGGCAGCCGCGGCCAGATGTGCTTGATTTGGGCCAGCGCAAGTCGTCGTGGATTGCATGTGCTTCTAATCCAAGTTCTGGGCGAGCATGTGCTGGTGTGAAATGGTGTGTGGTTTGTGGCGTAACGGTATACCGGTATGTAAGGGTGTAAGATAGATGTTACGTCGGAGGCGCCCACGCGGGTTGGAATGGTTGAGGCCGGCCCATTAAGCAACTAAGGTACCAAGGGTCGCCCAAGGGTCACCCCTATAACTATGGTAATACGCCGGTAAAGTGCAAGCATGCTCTACTAATCCGTCACTGACCCATAGTGGCCCACAGGGCCGTCATAACGTCCTTTAACTGAGTGGTACTTGTACTGTAGTGGTACTGTGTTGGCTCTCGGGACTTACGGCCGGGCGGCCCACCCCACCACGTGCCCCCAACGAGCCCACTAACGAGTCCACTAACGAGCCCACCTGCCCAGATTGCGACGCACGATCTACTATGTAAACGCCCAGCTTCCAAGGTTGTTTCAACCGTTTTGCCAGAAAGCGATGACAAGCCATGAACAGATCTCGTGGACTAGTGGGGCTTGTTGATAGTCTCGAACTAAAGCCTCACGAACGCCTCGTTTTTTCTTGTCTTGGCACGTGTTGTGGTATACATACTGCGCCCAGACACTGCTGAAGATACACAGTACAGACCGTGCTCTACCCACAAATCCGCACTTATAAGTCTACAAGTCATAGACTATCAACCTCTAGTGTACCATAGGGAGGCCTCTGTCAGGGTCTAACCCTGTGACAACGAGAAGATGTGTATCACCGGGTTCCGGAACCGATGTCTTCGTCGTTATCATTCTTGCCGGTAGCCGGTCGTGTCTTGTTCGACCTGGGGTCTCTAGAATGAAGGTTGGATCGAGCCGTAAGATATAGGTCCAGTTCTCCATGGGAACGCACGCATGCATTTTTGAACATGGAACAGGGGCCATACTTACCTATACGTATGGTGCTCTTTCTGGTGTGTATATATGTATGAATACGATATAGTTCTTGTTGACAAGACCGTGTTGCGAGTTTTCCTGTAGACGATACAATTCAACCGCGTATCCGATTAGCCAAACCCAAAAGGCTTTTGGTGGTTTTGTAATTCAATGCCTCGTAAAGGACTAAACGTTTACACCGAGTTCAGGTATGTACTCAAGACCTATCTTCTCAAAGTAAGTATTCACCACGGCGAGGAACTATAAGGTCAGTACTGACCAACAACTCACACCGTAGAAGCCGTAATATCACAACTAACATGCAAGCATATCAACTCTTCCAACGTTGCGCCAAGACCTTGCCTCAACCCTGTGACGGCGATAACGACTGGTTGAAGAAGGACAAAAATACAAAAATATATTCTCACATGCTGAGAATTACTCGACGACCGCGGCAGGAGTCGAACCTGCAATCTTCAGAGAGAGATGATTTCAACCGAAATCTGACGCCTTAGCCATTAGGCCACGCGGCCGAGTAGTTGATCCATAATTGTATCAATGGTGGACTAAGTGCTTGGAAACATTACTCGTGACCGGATTTCCACCTGGACAGACGAATACCTCCCTGCCTCTGTAAGGGGAGTGAGTGTGTAATTGAACTTCCATAACGAAAGGTTTGCAACGTATCTGTTTGTTCGATTGAGAGTCAACTGATCGCAACGTCAAAGACCTCGCACAACTTTCTTCGTTACCCTCGCTACACAAAACTGCAACATTGGACTTTGCAAATATTGCCGTCGGTGACATGACGGTGTCTTTCCCTCACCTGTGCGATTATGTGTTTGTAGGGATATGGTCGGGGTACCGCCCTCCAGCCACTTCAAACTTGGCCAAGATAGCATCGATTTCCGACATTTCCTCATCCGTGATGTCAACCAGTGTGCTGTTCTCCTCCGCGCGCGCCACTGTTGTCGACCCGGGAATGGGTATAATCGTCGGCATTCCAGGGCGTCTCGACAGCGCTACTGTCCAGTTGATTGCGAGCTGTGCCGGTGTACAGCCCTTCTTCTTCGCAAGCTTCTCGACCTGCTCGACTAGCTCCATGTTCTTCTCAAAGTTCTCCTTTTGGAACCGAGGGAAGCCCATCTGGACAACCAACATATCTTTAGGCATGTCCTCGTATCTCTTGAACGCCCCTGTCAAGATTCCTCTACCGATCGGCGAGTATGCAATAAGCGGAATGTTATATTCAGCACAGGCAGCTGCCACACCATTGTGCAAGACGTCGGTCGAGAAGAGAGACAGTTCGGACTCGACAGCAAGGACCTTGGTCACTTTGACAGCCTCGTGGATCGTCTCGGCAGAGACTTCTGTGAGAGCGATGCCGCCCAGCTTGCCCGTCTGGACGTACTCCTTGTCGATGACGCCGAAGCTCACCTCCAGGGGCACTTTGGGGTCCCGACGGCCAAATTCGAACATCTCAATTTTCTTGCGCCCTTTGAGCTGAGCGATGCAGTTGTCGAGACTGCGCCGGGTGTTTTCAGGCGACCCATCAACTGCTCGGCCTAGGCCTCCGCCCTTGATGTTGATGGCGATCTTGTCCGCATCTTCCGGGTACTTCTCGAGATAGCGCTCCAGGAGGACGAGGCTGTTGTACTCGGGCGGTCCGTAAAATTCACCTCCGTTCCAGCAGTTGCCTGGCACAATGAATTTCAGCACGTCTGTTTCGTGAGGAGGTTGCTAGACTTGTCTTTTACGTACTCCCTTTTCTGAGAGCGCAGCGTAAGACCTCAAAGGACTGCTCCTGGGTGGGAGGGTTGGTTCGCCACGTCATGCCCATCATACCAAAACCGATGGGGCCTACCTCCTTGCCGGCAAATTGAGGCATCTTCGCAAGGGAGTCAGATCTGGTGGACTTGTGAGCGGGATTCGTGTTCCTCGTGTTCAGGACGAAGAGGATTGGTAGTATCTCTATGGAGTACCAGAGAAGATGTGTTGATGAGGAAGCTTGAGGTGCGGTGCCGTAACCCGATGTTCCAAGCTGGGCAATATCGAATATATATACTGACCAGCAGCTCTGATGAAGTCCATGACTGGCGTCGGCCCTTGGTACACCTCGGAGTACCAGCGCGGAGATACGTAACATGTAGGGAGTGAAACAGTCTCCGTGCGACCTTAACGGAGTTATTGCGGCGTCGGATCTGTCTATTTCCGGTTCCGGTCACCAATCCACGTTAACGCCTTCAATGTCCGCTCTTAACTCCGTCTCTAAACTCGCTGGAGCAATACAGTCCAATATGTCTATTTCTCTTTGTTGGATTAGGTTGGCGGACCGAAGCGGTTCCTAAAGGATGCCCCTTGACCTCCGCGACTGGAAACAATGTCCTCAAAATGGCCCACCCCATGGGGCCTCGCCGTCTAAACAAATTGTTCCTCAGCGTACGTGTTTCGGACCTGATGGTGAACATATCCTCGTATGGACTCCTTGTACCCCTGTCCATCGGCCCCTGGATGAGTCTCACCTGCGGATTGTAACGCCATCAGTTCGACATCTCTCGCAGGGTTGCTTCTTCTATCAGTACCCTGACTGAGCAATTCGAAGGAGGGGGCGATTGATCTGTGAGTCTTGTTCGACGCAGGTCCGGAGAAATTATTGCTGCTCGCTGGATCGGTCCTTCGTCCGGGTAACTTGCCAGATAACTTCCTTTTGGCTGCTCTCACCAAGATACCATATGTGGGAATACAGCTGCAGACTAAACCAAGACATGGCTCAGAAGTAGACCATATACCAATGGTGGTAAAAGTCCCTGGTACGGCAGATAATCAGAAAGCGTCTACAAGTGGCCTCCAAATGGATTTGACGTACATGAGGTGTCGACAAAATGTGCGTTGACAATCAAAATGAGCCTCACGGTACTCGCGCCAGTCACTAGCCCGCATAGCAGAAACGTAGCTAGCACACTGGTCTTATCAATGGCTGGTATCTGTACTCGCCAGATTAATATTGGTGGAAGACTCAGGATGATAACGTCAAACACGATGGTCGGGGCGGACTGGCCGATGAAGACATGTATAGTGTTGAGGCACTTTGCTGTTGGTAAAGCATCCTGATCCCAAGCCGCGTGCACCGGGTTGCACTGAAAGAGGAAGACGAGTTCGATGCTGATGAGCCAAGCGGCTATCAGGACGGCGAGGGTAATGACAAAGGGCCGGAGCCATCTTTGGGGGAAAATGCGGACGTATAGAAGCAGGATGGCATATTTGAACATGGCGAGATCGAATGTATACCACAAGGTCTCACCAAAGACCCATCTGAAGTTCTTCTGCCCATGGTCGGGAAGAGCTTCAGAGTGGCGACCCTGACCGGCATAAGCCAAAAGGCCGCCAAAAACGTTATATGGGAGGGTTATAGACTACCCGACTCAGATGTTTAGTGAATCTGTTCTCCTCCCTGGGACAAAGGATAGAGCATATGCCTACAAGAAGAAAAAGACAGAACCAGTCGTCCCACCACAGTGGGGCTTTGCTGATTCTTCGGCTCCAAAAGCGAAGCCCAACGGCGAGGACGTCGATGATACAAAGTGCCACCTCTGTCCTCACTATCTCGGGCCCGCGGTCATCGGACAGGCTAAACATGGTAATGAGTGGGAGATCTGCAGAAGATTAACTCGAGACAAATCAGACCGACCACCTGTACGGCTCATGAAGGCGCCAGGGGAAGTGTCACAGAGCAAGTAAGTATACTGCATGGAAGTCAACGAGTACCCGAGGTAATAAAACACTTCTGGGCTCTGCACGGAACTCTCCTTGGGGCCTGGTCTCTCAATATAACATCCCGGTAGCAAGCAAGTTTAGTGCTTATTGTGGCTTTAATTTTGGAAGTCGCCCTCTTCTGTTGGAAAAAGGGGGGAGGGGAGGATGACAGACACCTGCCCCAAGGTGAGCATGGAAGGGACGGTAATACCTGCAGCCCTCGCCTCGGGTAAACCGCTCATGTATTTCCCTGTTTAGGTTATCCTTACAGACAGGCTTATCAGTCACTCACCAAGAATCTTCCCTCGGACGCCGAATGGCCGAGTGATCTACGCACAGTATTGTGCAGCACAGGTCGCAGCCTCTTCCAAGGTGCCTTACCTGCGGTCAGTACCTAGGTACGTATCCAGCTTGACAGCTACCCAGACACTCGTGTATATTTATATATTTCTCATTGAGACCCTTGACACTTTTAGGCCCATTCGAAAGTTAATATTTATCAACCACTGTGTTCCTACCTTCGATCCTGATATGTAAACAACCACAACCGTTTCGCGTTTTAAATATGCATGTATTTTTCAAAAACCACTATCACCATAGTTTCTAGTTTTATCTTAGCGTTGGACCGAGGGTCACAATTTACCAGGTACATCTGGATCAAGAGGTAGCGCCGTTTCTCTTTTCTTCCTCTGCCTTAAGACCTGTCGTAGCCTTGGTGTGGGTCGCGCTGAGGACTTTCTTGGAAATAAAGGCACTGGCGAGCATCCCAAGTGCGGCGAAAGCAACGTACACAATCCACATTATCCGCAAGCTGTCGTGATATGCAGCTCTGGCGACCCTCCGCTCCGCTTCCGGAAGGCCGTTGACGATACCCACTGAGGTGCTTGCGCTGCTTCCGGTCAGAGCCCCAGCGGTGTCAGGCCCCAGTGCGGCAAGCAGCTCGGCGGAGTGTTTCTGCATCTGGTTCTGGAACACGACCCCTCCAACAACAACGGAGATAGCCGAACTGAGGACTCGGGTGAAGAAGAAAGTGGCAGTGGCTGGGGCGATGTCGCCTGGATTGATATTGGCCTGCAATGCGACCAATGGCGCGTTCAGGTTGCCTCCTACGCCGATTCCCGCTACTATCTGATAGAGGATGATCTTGGGCCAGTAAGCAGAGTCAGGAAGGTCGATGAGGAGCCCAAATCCCAGTGTCATGATGGTAATTCCTGTCCAAGCTGTGGGCAGATATTGCCCTGTCTTCCTGATCAATATGCCCGTGACGAAAGAGCAGCAGGAGAACGATATGGCGTAGGGAAGTAGGTAAACCCCTGACATTAGAGGCTGAGCTCCAAGCACGGCCTGGAAATAGAGCGGGAGGTAGTATGAGCCCCCGATCATACATAAGCCCTGGGAGAAGCACAGGGCCAAAGCCGCGATATTCGAAGCCTGCTTGAAAATCCGGAGAGGCACGATTGGATACTTGGGAAGCTTCCACTCCACAAAGAAGAAGGATATCAAGAGCAAGAAGCCGAAGATGATGAGACAAATAACGGCTGCCGAGTCCCAAGGAAATGTGACACCCCCGAAATTCAGACCCCTGACAGAGTGACCGATCAGCAAGATGGCATTCCCAGCCAGGGTAAAAGGGACAGTCAGGAGGGAAGAGCTTACAGGAGCAACATCAGGGTACCGCCTGTAATAGCCAGGCTTCCAAGCCAGTCGATGGCCGCTAGACCATCCCGAACGGAGGTTCGTGGATTGTGAACATGCAACAGAAAGCAGAGCACGATAAAGACTGTCCCAGTGATAGGTACTATAGACGAAGCCCAAAGTTGTCAGCGGTGACCTGGTAATATTGATGGAAATAATCATGGAGCAGTGCAACTTGTAGATTTGGCTTGGAGCGAGAGAGAGGCATCGGACACGTACGGTTGATATAAAAACACCATCTCCAAGTAACTCTCTGCGTGAAGGCCCCACCCAAGATCGGCCCCAGGGCCGACGCAAGAGCCCAGACGATAGCCAGATAGCCGAGATACTGTCCACGCTTGCGCGGACTGACGAGCTCGCTGACGCAAATGTTGACGAGGACGACAAGCCCGCCGCCACCTAGGCCTTGGATACACCGGGCAACGATGAGCATGGAGATGTTGACACTGGTGGCTGCGAGGGTGCTGCCGACGAAAAAGATGAAGGCGACGATGAGCAATATGGGCTTCCGGCCCCAGATATCAGAGAGTTTCCCCCATGTCGGCGTGGAGGCTGCGTTGGCGAGCAGGTAGGCCGAGCCAATCCACGTGTAGCCGGCGGAGGAGTTGAATTCCTCGACGATGGTGGGAAGCGCGGTGGTCACAATAGTTATATCTAGGGCGGCCAGGAACAGAGCGCAGCAGAGAGGTACGATTATGATGGTTAGTTGCAGTGCTGAAGGCCCTGGATCTGGTGATGCAGGTGTATCTGGCTTCGGTACGGCAGCAACAGGCTCCGCTGGCGCGGCTTGGTGCTGGCCTCCATCGACTTCTGCAATGTCTGTGGTTTTTGTGTTGGCGTGCAGTGGTTTCACTGAGTTGTCTTTCTCGGGAAATGTTTCGGGACTCGTATTATAGCCGGACGCAGTAGTAGCAGAGGTTTGCGATTCGATATCTCCCACACCTTGTGTGGGCTGGCCGTTCGACATGGCGATGGTCAGTGGTGTTTATCTACTTCTAGACCTGTTTTTTCGTCGACATCGAGGCCTGCTAGATTTAAGAATCCAAAAGCAGAAGAGGACTTCCTGACCTCAAAGGTTGACTGTTAAGGACTGTTATGTCCATGAAAACTCCGACACTGCGGACTCCTAAACTCCATCGGATAATATGAACTACTTATTCTGGTAATTTTATCCACGGAGCTGAGTACATGTCACTACGTCGACCGGCTCGCGGCTTTAGAACTTTCTAAGTCCGGCCGTGCCGCTGATTATTGACTTGAACTGCATGTGGTGGGTTACACAGACATGGATTCATTCCTAAGCAACAACTGCAGGCTCATAATTAGTGAGATATTTTTCTCCAATGAACATTTCAGCCGAAAGTCCGTGCAGAAGTACCTCCCAAATTCCCGACAGAAGGAGGTGACCAGGGATTGGACGAGAGGCTGAAGAGGCGCACCAATAGACAGATATCGGGAGTCAGCCTCCAGCCCGGTCTCTTTCGTTTCTCGTTAATTATCGAAGTTGGCTACGGAGTTTGTATTGAATTCTTGCTATAGTAAGCTTACAGCAGTAGTGTGACAATGCTGTGCCACCACTTGGTACTTGTTAACTTCGTATTTCGTGGAGACTGCGCTTTAGTAAGGTAAGCGCTTGAGGAGTTTTACATACTCCGAGAACCCCACAGCTGGTCATCATAGGCTGTTTATCCAACGATCTAATGTGGTTGTAGTGCAGGAAGACTGTTCAGTGACCGTGTTAGGTTCATGCAGTGAGCACACCAGCGTGTCTGCATGTGGTATGGTTAAGGCTTTGGGCGGCTTTCCCACGTGGTTCCATGAGGCTGAATTGCGGCGAGAAATCCCATATTTTACGTGAGATTCCTCGCTAGGACATGGAAAAGTCATGGGAAGCGAGCAATCACTGTTCAAGGGGTCGTCAGATGTCTAGTAGTTCCTGTTCTGCCATCAAAGCCAGCTACAAAAAAAATAGGCTGCCAGACCATGGCGTTGTCGGCTGACAAGACTGGGCGTCAGGCAAAGCTTCGTCCTTCTGTAGCTCAACTGAGGGAGAAAAAGTCCTTTGAATCTGACCCCGAGATCATGATAAAATTGCTGAAGTATCAATATAAGTATCTGAGTGATGATAAATGTTTCCCTCCTGTCCTGTGGATCTATATCCCTCAGTTCCGGCCCCTGGAAGCCCTGTATCGATTCCAAAAACCACACAACAATGACTTTCATAAGCTGCAAAGTCTTGACCACTTACCTTGCAACTATCTTAAGTGCAAGGGTCAGTCTCGCCTCTTCTAACACTTCGAGATTGCTGCATCCTGCCTCCTACAGTAGTAGTGATATCATCATTCGCGACGTGGCTGTCATCGGCGGGGGCTCTGCTGGAACCTATGGAACGATCAAGTTGAAAGACCTCGGAAAGAGTGTTATACTCGTGGAGAAGGAAGCGAGATTGGGTGGCCACGTAAACACCTACTTCGATCCAGACAGCGGGACACCTATAGACTATGGTGTGCAGGCATACTGGAACCTTACGGTGGCCCTCGACTACTTTGCCCGGTTCGACATCCCCCTGATCGAGTACTCATTCGCCGCATCCGAGACAGAATATGCGGACTTCGAGACTGGACAGGTCTTGCCGAATTTCACCTACTCTTTCAACCTCGACAAATATGCAGAACAATTGGACAAATTTCCCGAGTTGTTGTATAGCTGGGACATACCATACCCTGTTCCGGATGAGCTACTCATGAGTTTTGGGGATTTGATCACCACGTACGGTCTCGAAGACGAGGTCTGGGGGATGCATACTATTCTCGATGGTGTCGCGAATCCAGCAGACGTTTTGGAAGCTGTTACCCTCAACATCTTCAAGTGGCTTGACAAGGGCTATATCGCAGGTGCCCAAGGTGCCGACCGAACCACACAGAAACCGGAGCATTACAATGCAGAGCTCTACGAAAAGGCACTTGCGGAGCTACAAACGACCAGCTCTGTTCTCTTAAGTTCGACCGTGGTCGCTGCCGACCGACAGTGCCCCCATGGAGGCCAAGGCGTCTGCGTGGCGGTGCGGACAAACGATGGGTACAAACTCATACTAGCAAAGAAGCTACTTATTAGTATTCCGCCCGTGCCTTGGAACATGAAGCCCTTCGGTCTCGATGGAAACGAAGAGGCACTTTTCGAGAAGTGGAATTACAGCGGCTACTACACGGGCCTGCTCAACAACTCAGGCCTCGACTCCAATGTCACTTACTACAACACCGGAGCAAACACGGCCTATAATTTACCCACGCTACCCGGCGCATACTTTTTTGAGCCTACCAACGTGGAAGGCATCATGATGTACTGGTACGCTGGTCCGGAACTATTGTCACAGGAAGAAGTGGAAGCAGACGTTTTGGCCCAGCTCCGAAGGATCACCTCGCAGACGCAAACTCCCGACTTCGTCGCCTTCGGGGACCACAGCCCTTTCAAGCTGGTCGTCAGTGCTGACGATATTGCCAACGGATTTTATCGCGACCTGATGGCCTTGCAGGGTAAGAAGAATACTTGGTACACGGGAGCTGCCTTTGCTACCCACAACTCCCCAGGACTTTGGAATTACACATCTTCTTTGATGCCTGGCATACTTGCATCGCTATAAATCCCGCTTGATGATAACTTCGCATAGCTATGGATCAGTAGTAGAAGCATGAAGCAATGGGGCAAGGGTCGACTAAATAACGAACAAGTCGATCCGGGACAATTGTAATTATATCCGTACATGCTGAGAATACACATTGACCACCATAAAGTGCCTTCCTCGTACCTCCGTGATATTTAGTCAAATTTGCTCACACCTGATAGCGAATTTCCTTGACTGTAGACATGGTTAAGCCTGGATTATGACTGAACTGGCTGCAAGTGTCCGGAACCTTCAATACATCGGATTGTGGTGACCCCGTGCGGCTACTCTCAAGGTCGACAAGTTGAAGGCACAGGCAGGACTCAACATTAGATCAACACGCTGCAATCTAGAACCAGTAGTCTTTCCTTCATATACGCAAGCTTTATATTACTTTCCGGGTGGTATGTTAGCACTTTTCGCCTATAAAACGCCCGTACACTAAATAACTAACTAATCAACTAACTACCTAGTAGGTACGCATATAGGTAAGTAGGAAAGTATGTAGGTAGGTAGGTAAGTGTATCTCATATATAACCCTAACCTTAGTATCACTTAGATTGTTCACTCCTTAACTTGATAAACCTCGCGTGTGGCAAGGTATCAAACCCTGATTAACCGTAACCGATAAAAGCAACTTTCTCATCTCGGCACCTAGTGAATGAAACCAGTTTCCTTCCAATGAGCAACGAATTTCCCGAGCAGCTCCAAGTCCACAGGGCCAGTGGAACGAAGTGTCAAGGAGTCTGCCCTACACTTTTTTGTATCCAGGACCATATCACCACACGACATCCGAACAAAATGCTCCGAAAGAAACTCGACAATTCGTGCGGCTGGGTTGTCCTTGTCAGCGGGCCCTGGAAAACTGCGCACCCTCGACACCCAGTCGTTGAATGGCACTACATTCTGCGGCGGTATACTCAAGACATCGCATAGCATCTTGGTCATGGCGGGCCAAGGCTGGCGGACTGGGTTCTCAATATGGTAGATTGGTTGCTTGACTCCGGGTGACAGGATGAGGTCGCCAAGAGTACCGGCCACATCGTTGACTGGGCACCATGACAGTGTCTATATCGAGTCTCGTCAGTTAAGTCTAACCATGTTAATATCCATCCTTTGTTGAACTTACCCCTTTCAAGTCCGGGAGTAGCTTTAGGGTATGAGCAGACTTCAACATGCTGGAGAGGTGCTCAACAGGATTCCAATAACCACTGGTGCGTGAGCCGGCGATCTGGCCGATTCTCACAGTCATGGAGCGAAATTCCCGCGGGTACTTCTGGAGCGTCTCTTGTAGCATGCGTTCACACACCAGCTTTGCATCGCCGTAGCCATGAGGCAGGACTGACTCCACTGCCATGCACTCCTCGGGTACAAGTGCTTTGCCACTTCGCAAGGGATACATCCCGACCGTTGCGACCGATGATATGAATTGGAAGCCTATGATTGACTTTTGGCATATGTAGGCATCCCGGGTGAGCTCAAGCAGGTTTTTCATAGCCTTGAACTGAAGCTCGAATCCATTAACGGCACGCGTGATACTCATGGGCCAAGCATTGTGAACGATATGCGTCACAGTGCTCACCAAGTAGCCATACTCTTCCGTCGTCAAGCCCAACTTTGGCTTGGATGTATCCGTCTGGAAGACTTGGAGCTTGGACAATGCCTCGTGGTCCATTTCGATGCCTTTGGACGTCAATGCTTGTCGCTGACGTGATACTGCTTCGGTACTGCTCTTTCTGTTCATACAGATGACGGTATTGACACTTGAGAGCCCGGAAAAATATTGAACGAGGTGGGAGCCAAGGCTACCAGTGGCTCCTGTGATGAGAACACAACACTGTTGGCTCTTTTCGTATTCCCGTGTGGTGATTTGAGGCCCTGGAAGAACAAATTCCTCGGTATAAGACCGTACAAACTGATTAATGGCGGATTCGCGAGCTTTCAAAGCCACGAGGTCAGTGTCTGTGGGATGTTGCATTTTAGGTGGCGGCAGTAGGACTGGGTCTTGCTCGTACCTCGAACCTGACTTGGAGGCCATGGCCAGAATCAATCGTTGTATGCCGCTTTCAGGCAGGCGTCCCTTAGTCCACAGAACTTCTCCGTAGCCAGCCTTGTGCAAAGTCTCATCCCATACCTCCGGTGGTACCAGCGCATGGTCTCGACCGTCATCGAAAAGCCACCAGCCCTCAACGAGGCCGAATATAAGATCTATCCACACTAGAGTCTGCGTCATCTCCAGCATGAGAAGGAATCCATCAGGTCGCAGGAGCTTGCGGATGTTCGTTGTGGAGTACTCTATGTTGTGGGTAGCGTGGACACAATTTGTGGCGAGGACGAGGTGATAGTGCTGCAGCAACTCGGCGGGTGCTTCTTTCTCAATGTCGATAGTACGATAGTCCACGAATGAATACCCCTTGAACCTTTTGCGTGCCGCAGAGACTAGGGACGCCGAGATATCCGAGACTGTGTATTGCACTGGCACCCCTGAGCTGGCCAGCAGTGGCAACATTCGCGACGTCGTCCCGCCGGTTCCAGAGCCCATCTCCAGGATCCGTATCGGGCCCTGTTCTTTCGGAAACCGTGAGAGAAAGTTGCGAAGGAAGTCCTCCAGCTGCTTGATCCATACTGTATTGATGGGAGATTGACCATACATGGCTTGGGCAGCTTCTCGTCCCTCAGGTGTTCCAAATATCAACTGGATACCATCTGCCTTTTCAACAAGACAATCTGCTAGCCGTTTACCTGCAATGGCAGTGAGATTATGGTCATGGGACTGGAGGGGAGCGTCGCGGTTAAGCTCCTGTAGTAGCACTTCTGCTGAACCCGATGGTGGTGCCTCGGCAGTTCGCAGGATATTTCCCGAATCGTCAACATGAATCAGACCAGCTTCGTTCTCAAGCCATCCATATAGTAAGGCTACGAACTGCCGATGCTTCGGTGCATGTTTGATTCTCTCAAGCCTCTGTCCAGGCTTTGCCGTCCGGATTGGGCATCCGAGCTGCTCGAATGCATCGCAAGTGTAGGCGATGCAAAGCCTGTTTGATGGAGGCAAGACGCGCTCCACGTAGTTTTCGAGTCCATGGTCAATGATGTACCTATCCGTTTTATGGATGGTCTCCTCAAAGGTGTCCAAGACTACGCTGGCATCCAATGTCGCAGATGGCGGAGGCGGCAAGGCAACAGCACCAAGGCTTGTGTCTATGCCATTTTCCAGCGGACGTGAGATGGGCTGCTCATCTTTCATATCTTCGACTTCGTTTGAGACGGGGGTTACGGGACCTTCAATCCCAAGAACCTTCTCTACAAGTGAGACAAGACTTTGTAGGTCTGTCAAGTCCATAAGGTCCGTGGCGTCAAAAGCACACTTGAAGGCGCTTTCAATCTCGCGAGCAAGCTCCATACCCATCAAGGAGTCGATGCCAAGATCCACCAGCTCGGCCTCGCTCCTAATCTCGTGTGTTTCCAATCCAGACAAGTCGGCTATGATTCCCTTGACAGTTTCCAAGATATCATGATGTGGGGTGGAGGCGGTACTCTGAGAAGTCATCGAGTTTCTCGGCCCAAAATCCAGACCTTGGTCAAGGTTCGACTTTGAAAGACTCGGCGGAGCTCCTAGTAAGAAGGGGGGAGTTGGATCCTTTCCTGCAAGAGGGACCGGAGTGGTCACGAGTTCCGCAGACTTCGAGCCGGGAGCACTGTTGCCGTTTGCCAGTCGAAGTATGGATTTACTAAGCGCAGACTTGTTGACCTTGATATAATGGATCCCAAGGATGATCTCCGCCAACGATCCATCCCTTGGGTCAAACACAAACACATCACTGACGAACTCCCTGTTCGAGGTTCGTTGGTGGCAAGCATACACTTCCCACACACCGGGGCGTGGGCTAGTCTTCAGCAGACGAGGCGACCTGATCCACTGATCAATCTTGTCTGAGATGTACATCTCGTCACCACCCCGCTCAGTCATGGTGTTGAGGAAGATTCCAGCGACTTGGCAGAAGCAATCGCCCAGACGAAAGTCCAGCCACGAATCGTCACAATAATCCCTGATGATCCGTCCAGAGGACTCTAGGCCTTTTCCGACAAGTTTTCGAAGTCCTCGGAAATCATCAGAGTATTGCACGATCTCAGAAAAGGCGCTGTATATGTTGCGCCCAAGAATAGCGTCATCTACGTCGTCGGAATCCAGGACACCCAGACAGCGCTGTCGGCCCACAAGACGCTCGTACTTGAGGAAGTCGTCAATTACTTGGCTGTCAGTTGTAGGTCGGAATACAATCTTGCCGGAAACATGTGTCGTCAAGTTTGAAGCTGCATCCTTCCCGCTTGCAATCCGCCAACTCCAGGCCAGCCCGTTGCCGTCCTCTGCTTGTGCATCGAGCCATGCTGTGAGACCTACTCCCAGCACCATGGGAGCATGATTGGCCAATCCTGAGAGCTGCGGCTGGAAGGTACCGTCTGAGAATCTGGGATCCAGACTGATCAACGCGTCGAAGGCTATGTCGAGCTGAAGAGTACTAGGGCACAAGGGAGCCGATCCTGCCACCACGTGGCCTTTCACGATGTCGATGAACTTTGCCGAGCCCAGGTGAACCTGGAACCGCACAGATCGATTTTTCTGGTCAGTGAACCCCACCAAAGACCACAAGACATTCGGGTCTTGGACCTGGGAGGGTGGTTGAGGCACTACTGCCGAGTCTTTCGGGGGCATTTTCAGGTCCATCCAGTGTCTGGACTTACTGAACTGATACGGTGGCAGTATAACATTACTATAACAGTTGGACTGACTCTTGTGATGTGGCCAAAAGATCGGGTGCACACCTTGGCGCCAAAGGCTTGTTGTGGCCGCAGTCAGATGGCGGAAACTGCCTTCCGTCGTGATGTTGATGTTCTGGAAGTGGTTGACACCTGAGCCTGTTCCTATAGCGCGACTCGCCATCGCGGTGATGGTCGAGTTGGATCCGGCTTCTAGCCAAACAGCTGAGGGATACCGTTTCGATAGTCTTTGCACAGCATGGTTGAAGTATACTGGCTCTCGCAGGTGTTGGGCAACGAAGTTATTGCTGGGTAGCACATTGCTTTCGGCATATGTGGCGCGCTCCATGGGTATGGTAGGGCTATTAAACCTTAGGCCTTGCGATATCCGATCCAATTCTGGCACGATCGGGTCCACGAGCCTGCAGTGGTAGGCATTGGTAACGTTCAATCGCTTCATCCTGACTGAAGTGAAGGATTCGGAACCAACTTGGGCGACAGCATCGATGGCCTTAGCAGAGCCGGCCAAGGTGAAACTCCTTGGTCCGTTAAAACATGCAATAGTGGCTTCTGGTTCTGTTGGGCAGGATTTGGCCGAGGCGCCTAGCAAGTCGTGCACTTCTGCTTCATCAGCCTCGACGGCTAGCATCGACCCCTTTTCTGGCCCCCAGGAGTCCTCGATGAGCCGAGCACGAGCGGCAACCATGTGCAAAGCATCTGTGAGTGGTAGAATTCCACTAATACAGAGTGCAGTCAACTCGCCGAAGCTGTGGCCTACTACAGCCGCAACTTCCAAGCCGCAGTCAATCCAACTCTTAGCACATGCGTACTGTAATGAGAAGAGGGCCGTTTGAAGTTTGACCCTGTCACCCAATGGAGACCTTTGGAAAATCTCAGGATATATAGTCACACCAAATGACTGACAGACATCGTTGCAGTGGTCGAGATGTCTGCGCAATATAGAGATTTCCTCGTATATGTGTCGGTCCAACCCAACACAGTCCGAAATTTGACCACCAAAGCAGAGTATGACAGGTCGAGTGGACGGCACAACTGCACCCTCAACACCAAGGTCATTGTCGATGTGGGCTCTCAGAATTTGCTCCAGCTCACTGATTGTGCCAGAGTCAAAAGCAAGGTGACAAGGAAGCGACCTGTTGGTCTGCCGGGAAAGTTGATAGGAGAGGTCCGCCAATGAGATGTCCTCGCGGGATCGTATGAAAGCCAATAACGTGGAAGAATATCTTCCTAAAGCCTTGCTATCTACGCCAGAGAAATAGAAGGGGTACCTGATGGCCTGGGAAGAGCTCTTCGTGGATGTCGGACGTTGATCCATCTTAGGGGGCTGGGTAACGAGTAGCGTAGCATTAGAGCCTGATGCTCCATAGTTGTTGATCAGGGCTGCTTTGAAATCTCGATCCCAGGAATGAAGTGATCCTGTCGCAATTTCCATCTTATCAGATGGAACACTGTTCAACTCTGGGTTGATTGTTTGGAAGCTGGCCTGAGGAGGGATGCTCTTGTGGTGTATCATTAGGAGGATTTTCAACAAGGCCACTATTCCAGATGCTGCCTCCGAATGACCCAGAAGCCCTTTGACAGATCCAATCGAGAGTTTATCGGCTCTCTGCGGACCTCCAAATATGCGCCGGATACTCTCAAACTCGACGGGGTCGCCAACAGGAGTTCCGGTGCCGTGGGCTTCGACGTAGGAGACGTCCATTGGTTCGATGTGGGCTCGACCAGTAACGTCTTTGAAGAGGCCAGATAGTGAGACCGCGTTAGGTACAGTAATTGCCGTGCAGTTCTGATTTTGATAGACGGCGCTGCCTGCAATCACTCCGAATACTCGATCGCCGTCGGCAAGGGCGGACGAGAGCTTCTTGAGAAACACCGCACCTACAGCTTCTCCCCTGCAGTATCCATCCGCCCTGGCATCGAAGGGCTTGCACTGCCCAGTAGGACTTAGGAAGGAGGCTCCAGCTAGATTCTGGAACCATTCCGGGCTTGTTATCACGTTGACCCCCCCGGCAAGTGCAGCGCTGCACTCCCCGGTAAGGATGGCCTTGCAGGCTGTGTGAATAGCGACGGCAGAAGACGAGCAAGCCGTGTCGATGGTAAGCCCAGGGCCCGTCCAGCCAAAATAATGGCTAATTTTCCCAGCGGCAAAGGCCTTTAGGTTGCCCGTGGCCGAGTATGCATTAGCATCGTGGCAGGCGATATTACGCTCGTAGTCCCCCAAGCCGAATCCGAGGTAGCAGCCGATATGCTTGTCTTGCTCTGGTGACAAGAAATATCCAGACTGTTCAACGGCTTGGTACGCGACTTGTAGAATGAGGCGCTGTTGAGGGTCTGTGGACTGCATTTCACGAGGACTCTTCTTGAAGAACTTCTCGTCAAAGGTATCATGGTTCTGGAGGAAGTTTCCGTACCAAGTCTTTCGAGCGTCGGCCTCACGCCACGGAGTCTGGAAGCCAAATCGTTCCTGTGGGACTTCGACATGCTGCGAGATACCTGCGCTCAGTAGTGCCCAGAATTCGTTCAGATCAGCTGCCCCGGGTAGGTGACAAGCCATGCCCACAACGGCAATGTCGTCTTGAGATATTTCAGGCTCGCGGGCCAATTGTTGTGCCTGAACCTCGATGGATGTAACTTGGGTGAATCGTCCCGAGCCAAGTCGGCTAGTGAGGCTGGGAGGGACGCATCTTTCGGGGCCAAAACACACTAGACGCGAGGGATCGGTACGTAGCACTTCAACCTGAAGGTTACGGAATGCATCAATCCAGTTAGACTGCTCCGTCAGGATCGACTTGATGATGATTTGATGAAGCTGGCCCTGCGTGATGAGCTCGCCTGTATCGTTCGATCGGGTTGGCTTCGGCAGTGTGGAGCATTCGACCAGGCGGAAATCGGGGTGCGAGTCACAGAAGCTCATTACGCTTTGTAAAGTGGCTCGGTGACCTTCCCAGTGAAAGTATCCCCTCAAGGTGATGTCCACTGCAATGAACCCCGAGGCTTTGAGCTTTTGCAGTAACAGGGATGAGGTGCTCTCGGCCGTCGTCACAGTTGCCCTCTTCTCTTCCTGCAACACAGAGATGTACGCCTTGATGTTGCCAGTCCGTTAGTAATTGAGTCCACTACTGGTATAGTGTGAGGAATGGATGGAGGGGGCTACATACTTCAGGGAAAGCTTCCAATATTCTTCTCAGGTCCATCCTCATTCCAGGAGAAGTCCAACCCACCGAATATGACTTTGCGCGCGATTCTGGCCCCAAGGAAACGTCGTTGCCATCCACGACAGCCCCCAACAGCATGGCCAGGCGCACAGCAGTTGCGCCATACTGCTGAAGCTGCTCATCGCTCTCCGAGCAGGAAACGGCTGCCGCGCTCAAGAGACCGGTGCAAAGACCTAAAGTTTCCTTTATGTGCCTCGAGGTCTTTCCTGAGGTCCGCGACTGTTGATATTGGGCGAGATGCAGGATCACAACCAGAGGAGTGAGCAAGATGTTTGGCAGTGGGAAATCGACCACACCAAAATCGCCGGTGCTCAGCCAGTGGTTCAAGTCACCCAGAGCCTCCTCGCCGTTGGAATCCTTCAGTGCTGGGACTGCAGATTCTAGTTCGGCCCAATAGGACGCGAGACCTCGCAGAGTCTCGAGGGCCCATGACATAGATTTGTCGCCCACGAGGCGAGCGCGCAACTCACTCGCTGCCGTACGGTCAAAGGCCAAACATTGAGGCCCGAACACCAAATACTCATCCGGTATGATGCTAAGTGAGCCCATTATGCCAGGTCGTTGGAATGTTGCACAGGTACCTGTCTGAATAGAGAGACGAAGATATTCACGAACAATGCGTTGAACACTGAGTATGACCTGAGTGTGGTTGAAACGTAGGACCTGACTAAAACCAGTATGTGAAGCATGGAGACCACATACTATGGTTTGAGAAGTACATAGTATATATAATGCAGAAAGTACTACTTGGCTATGAAGCCTGTTCGATGAAAGTCTGCTATCTGAATTGTCATTCTAGACTCGGGCCATCACTTCACGCTAACACATGTCATTCTAGACAATCTTACTTGAGATAAGAAGGCTGCTCACTGACATGCTACTGTGAATTGCTCGATGTCAGCGACGTCGTCTGGACCACTCACAGGAAACTGGCGCTTGCATCAACCTTCGGACCTGATCTGACAGCCTCCAGGGCTCACTTCAGGACAGCCTCCTTGGTGTCAGGATTTTTAGATCGTCGCTAATCAAGTGGCTTGGCACGTTACTTCTCATAGAGTGTATACCTAGGTAGGCAATAGTGCGGCAAGCTCAATGAATTAATAGGCCGACACTAAGAGTCTCAAGGCAGGTTTTACTATTATTACTCCGCTTGGCTTAATAGATTAGAGAGCTCAATAAATGTGGCGCATACCGTCAGACTCTGCTGCAAGTGTCCCCCACAAGAACATACATACTATACATGGTGTCGGTCTTGGTGTAGCCGCGATCGTACCGCAGCCATACAGATTCTCTGCATGTGTGGCGAAGCCGAAAGCAAGGACTACCAAGGTAAGACTTGATGCAGTCCTCGAGTTGGACTCGGAGTTCGGATAGGCACGGAAACAGAAACTAAATTCGAAAGATTGATCTTCGAGCTGACCGCAAGTCATCGATTCCATTCACGCCCGCCGGGCTGACTTGAGTTCTGGGAACGGGCCCGGGAGGCCTGGCAGATGGAATATGGCACCCGGTAAATTGGATTTCATGAACTGGAGGGTTGCACGCTTCCGTAGTGGCAAGCCATTGGTTACTGCAAGATCTACATACAACGCCCCAGTATCACGAATTGGTTGTTTTCTCGCTAAATACCGAATTCTGCTCGTCCCTGACTGGCATGCAATAGGCCTTTAAAACACACCACCAGAAAAATCGATGATCGTGATTTTATCAATCAGCCCCTTCAAGCTGGAAACAAACTCCTTGTGGTACGGTTCTGTTTTCAAGTAGTAATCTCGGTCCTGGTCGTTTTCAAACTCCAGGATGAAGGCATGGGTCAGGCCGTCCTGTACGATTCAAAAATGGTCAGTAATGCGTAATATTCACAGTTGCTTTGAGAAACATTAGATGACTAGACCATGTAGGTGCAGCATTTGAATCTAACGTTGGAGTAGACGTACCTGTAATCTTTCTGGACTATTATCTTTGCCACCTTCCGAGCACCTGATGTACGGTTTCCCAGTTGTTGGGTGGATGCACATGTCTCTCATTGCCAGTATGCCCGAGAACGCCTGTCGAGTGTCAACCACTGCGATATGTATCCAATGGGTGAATCCAGAAACCAAATTTATTACGGAAATTCAATGGCCACGTCTTACCTTTCGAAGTGCTTCTTGGTCAGCATCGTGCTTAGCCCGGACAAGAACGAGGTGGAAGATGGTCATCGTAGTCGATTGTTGGCTGGTACAAATCTCAGAGGGAGATTCAATCAATCTTGAAGGATACTTAGTCCAAAAACATTGCCCGGATACGAGAAAAGTGCGAAAGGCCTGAACTTTCATTGCCAGTGTGCCTCGGCTATACCTAACCTCTGGGCCTTTGACATCGCGAATGATATCTCCGATTACGCAGTCTGATTTTGCATCATGTATGTTTGTCCGAACTAGTGCTGACACGTGATTATTCTCGGTGTTCATCCCAGAAGATATGGATTCATGCCTCTTGTAACGTTGCTTTTGTATTCGGCCTGGGTCAGCCTCTCCTTGTAGCATGCGCAGGATTCTCTTTTCAGCTGCTCGACAGGCAGAAGGGCCGGAAGGAGAATCCTGCGTTTAAAATCGTGGAAGATGGTGTCAGCTTCCTTGCTTGAGGTCCTGGAGAAAGTGATGAGGTGGGGATACACGGCATACACGAGCATGTGTCCCTCAGAGTCTGGGTACCACAGTCATCGTCAGTCATACTTCTTGGCATCAAAAACTACACTCTAGCGGTACGAGATAATTGTGGGGGAAGTTCTGTGGGTGAACAGATGACCTTTGAGTTCGGAACACGGCGGCTGGGTATCGTCCAGGAAGGCCAGGAACGCCGTTGAGAAGCCAGTCTGTCACTCTCTGGAGAACAACATGCACTGTCTGGCGAAGCAAGGCCTTGACATCATTATAGTACCATATCAGATAGACTTATTGGGGACAATATCACACAACAACACTCAATCACGAATTCTGTCTGCCTAATTAGACAGACCTCGTGAAATTTGTAGGGGCAGAGGGTGATGTGCTCGACAACACTGATCAATAGTACAAATTCCAATTTTCAAAACTCATGTACAAAAGGATTTGTAGAGGACCCAAAACAGGCAGTAAATGATCTCACGCAACTGCCTTCTGGTGAATTGAATAACATCTAGTACTGGGCTTGAACCTCGGGCTTCTTCTCGTGGCGACCAAAGGAGAACTTGAGGCGGTCAAACATGTACTCCTCGCATGTCATGTGCTTCTGATCCGTCTCTGCCTCATCCAGAGGTTTCAGCTCGAAATCACGATTCCCATCCCAAAAATACACGATACTATAGCGGTCCACCTTGGCACGGTTGATAACCCGATGCATGCTACTCTTATACTGGCCACGGAGTAGCTTAGCCATCATGTCCCCGAGGTTGATCACATATGCGTCTGGGTTCGGAGGAACAAGGTGCCACTCCTCCGTGTCGTAATCGAGTACCTCCAAGCCATCTTGTTGGCCCTGCAACAACATTGTCACGGCACTAAAGTCGGTGTGTGCAGAAGCGCCCTGTTGCTTAATGGTGTCTGTGCCTTCGCTCATTGGTGGATAGTGCAAGTACCGGAGCGGACAGGCTGGTTCTTGGTCCATCTCGTCAAACACGTGAGGGCCATATGGCAGCGTCGCGGCAATCAAGCGGAGGACATGGACTCGGAGTGTCACCATGGCCTCCTGGTAAGCTTCAAGTGAAGAACGGAATCGTTCGGCGTTGGGACTCATGTCCACGGTGGGCCAGATGTTGGGCGCGGTGAGGAATCGTGGTCGTCCATTCAGTGGCGTGCGCAGTCGGTGTCCTTCGGGGTAGTCGGTGCTCATTGTAAAGCCCTCTTTCATGTCGGCCTTGATATCATAGCTGTATGACTGGCTCTCCAATTGTTCATAGCCCTTGAATCCCGTAGATGGGCCCGCCTTCAGTGTCATTTTCGTGTCGACAGGCAGAGAGAAGAACTCAGCAGATGCGTCAAAAGCCGATTGCTGCACATGCTTTGGAACACCATGGCCGAATATTTGAAAGAATCCCGTTGATATGCAAGCTTTTTTCACCTTCTCGACCACATCTTTGGCTGCGTCGCTAGAAGGATCGTGGATGAAAGGAGCAATATCAACTGAGGGGATGTAGAATCCGGGTGATGCCATGGTGGGCAACCGTGGACTTCGAGGTCAGACAGAAAGGCTGGAGTCCAAGCAATACTCTTTCTGGGAAGAACGACTAAATCAGATCTTCTTGCAAGCGATACTTTAGGTATTCATAAATCAAAAGCTGGTGAAGCATGAAGGTTGCACCTCGGACTTAGGCGGCTCACTTTTTGAGGGAAGACAGAAAGCCATTGACATTGTGCAGCACCAACAGGTGATTACTGACCAACCGTGACATCTTTTGAGGTAATACAAAACCTGGGACGAGACGTCCACCTCCATGCGTGGAACGATCCACCCTTGAGCATAAGGAGGGGGGCGTACAAAGTATAAGCAGACAGTCACTCTCTCGGAGTTTTAATTTCAGCATCATAGCTGGCTACTGCATTGAACCGTCTCGTCCAACTTCCAATCCAAATTGGTGGTCCCGCCGTGTTCCATGTCAGACTCAGCCCCAGTAGCGTGATATATCACATATGCAGGTAAGACTCAGCTGGTAATACACGGTATCTAGCGTATCAGATCATGGATGGTATCAGGGCTCCTAGGAGTCATTCATGAATGATACATTTCTCATTGCCCCGGCGAATTCCTATCAAGATTATCATAGACCTCGTCCTTGGCTACAGAGATCGCCTTATTTGGCGTTTGCCTGCTTCATAATATCCGCAACATACTCGCCCAGATCCAAAACCTCGACCCCGAGAAGACTGTTGTCCGACTCCTCAGGTGTGCAAATGCGAGACCTAGTAGACCCGTCCTCGTATAGCTGAGCAGCGAGGATGTTTACGAAAGCACCAGAGAAATTCTTCGCCGCAACCTTCTCCAACCCAGACGCGACGGAGTCCTTTGTGCTGACGTGCGTGATTGCCCACCTCTCACCGCCAGTTTCCTGTTCCAGCGCTGAGAGAAGCTTGTTCTGGGTGATCTCAAGGCTCACAGTCCGGACAGAGCGGTTTGCCGTGGCCTCAGGCTTCTTGAGACAGTTGGCTACTGCGATGCCGATCTGGGGCCGAGGGGTGCAGGTGACTGGCGCGTTGCCTGAGTCGAAGATTGTAGCAGCCTTAGCTTTGATGTCAAAACCCATGGCAGCTGGGACATCTAAGAGAGCCTATATGTCCTGTCAGCCAGTGTACGTCATGGATTGGGTAATAGTGCGTATACGAACCCAGTCTAAGATAGGGCCCGTCAGAAACTGAGTCCACGTCAACGCCTTGTTCTCCTCGCAGACCTTGACAAGGTGCTCCTGGACCCGGAGCTTGTTGCCCATCAAGCGGAGGAAGTCGGGCTGTATCCCTTTCTTATCGTCAAGGTCTGAACCGAAGGCACTGGGAAGGAATCGCCGGACGCCGGCCTCTGATGCTGCGTCGATCATCTCGATTTGGGTCAAGGTGCCCATGGCGCCCACTAAGCTGACGACGGCGTCCTGACCTTGGAAGGCCTTGAACAGAGAGGGTAGACTGTAGTCGGTCTTGTACACCTTAACGAAGGGCGGAAATTGGTGCGAGGAGCCCTCGCGTGAGAGGACCGACACGGTGAACTTGGCCGTGTTGAGCGCCTTCACAATGGCGGAACCCATGTTCCCGCTCGCCTGTTTGTTTCGTGCCCCCGCTGTCAGCACTTAAGCAGCGTATGGACTCTCGACCCAGACTCCGACGGCTGGAACGGAAAGCTGATGCTACGAACGACAGATGACTGGGTATCTACTTACCCCTGCAACGATGACATGCTGGTAGGCGGCCATGATGTGTTTGTCGTGTGCTGGAATTGTATGATGGACCTGGTCCTGATGCTCCCGTATGAGAATGACCTTGCAAGCCGATAAAGGTTTACGAGTCTTGGAAACGTTAATTGAATTTATAAGCTAAGACGGGGCTCGCGTCAACTACATGCCTTATCTCCGTCTGCTCTTTGTTACACTTCATCGGCAGATGTACCCCAAGTACCTCGTAATGACGCCCAATAGGATAAAAGCCTCCCTTAATGGCTTTTATCTTGAGGAACGGTCTCAGTGTGAACCTTGAGAACTATTAGCTGACTGGCTGCAGCTTGGACTTGTGGACGAACTTTAGAGAGCGGGCTGCAAAGGCACCAACCTCATTCGCCATAGCTGAGACGCTATACGATATACTCCAATGGTGAGGGCTAGACTCCCCGCGCCGGGGAGTTTGCACAGCCATATAGATACTTCTTTGTATTTCCCCAGCAGCAGATGTTAAGCAGGGGTGGACTCCAATTGGGATACAGCAGACCATTCCTAAAAGACTCACATAAATGATCCTCCATACGTTCTCATGCTGACCACCCTCATTAGGATTGAATTGATTTCCTCTTGTAATCCCAGGGCTCTTTCCGGTTAGTGGCGTATCCCTGATCCCGAAGATCCTTCAGCTTGGCTTGAATAAGACTTGGGTTTGTAAAGCCGACTTGAGCTGGGGCTGTGCGATCTACGGAGTTTCATATACTCCTTCGGCCTTTTAGGTACCTATTGCAAGTCTAGCGGTGAGAAGTCATAGAGCAAGGTAATATTCATACTCTACGTCGCTGAAAGTACCGTACAGGTCCATACGACAGATCTCGGCTCCGTGCACGTGTATACGGTTGTATTGCAGATATGTTGTCGCTATCGGACTATTATGTCTGCGAATGTTTGTCAGTCTAGCAGCAAAGGTCTTACGAGGATTCTGTGTGAATATCACAGGTTGAAGTGGCCGACAAAAACCGGGACTGACCATCAGAAACAACATCATGATATCCGTAGTTGCTATTAAGCCACCAGGCTGCCCATCGATGAAACTGTGAATAATTAGAACTAGATACCTCCGAACTTACCAAAACGCAACCATGATATCCATATCTCTGGCATCGTTCCTCTTTTTCTCCATTGGTGTTATTTCGTACGCATATTGCAGGAATGGAGATCTGCGGCATATCCCAGGTCCATTCTTGGGAAGATTCACCAATTTACTGAGAGTGACCTGGGTGAAGTCTCTTCGATCCCACGAGATTTATCATGACCTTCACAAACAACACGGAGATTTGGTTCTGGTCGGACCCAACACCGTGTCTGTGTCGGACCCAAACGCTATATCCGTCATATATCCTGTAAGAAAGGGGTTTCCAAAGGCAAGTAACTAGTCTATCTCCCAGTATTGTACCAGAGGTCTTACAACCAATGAGCAGAGCCTTTTCTATAGGGCATTCATGCCGTGGACCAAAGATGGCTTCTTCCCGGCTATATTCACGACCCAGGATGACGAACTACACAAACAATTGAAAAACCCGATAGCGAATCTTTACTCTTTGAGCAACGTTATCACCCTTGAAAAGGCCGTTGATGATGCCATGACAGTCTTGTTCGAGGAGCTGGGCCGGCGCTTTGTTGCATCGTCACGTGCCTTCGATCTTTGCGAATGGCTGCAATATTTCGCTTTCGAAGCGATGGGTACCATGACTTTTTCGAGTAGATATGGATTTCTGGAATCTGGAGGGGATGTTGGTGGAATGCTTGATGCTATCTGGAAATTCATGCTGATCGTTGGACCCGTAAGTGCTTGGGGTGACATTTTGTCTATATCAACCATCAGAACCCCCTTCTCTGTCCCAGGTATCATTCGGATCTGGAAGCGCTGATCAGTGAAGCAATACAGATGACGCAAATCCCGTGGATGGACAAGCTGCTCTTCAAGAACAACTTGATGCTAAGGTTAAGACCGGACCACGGATCTCCAATCCTGAAGGTGACACATGCAAAAATTGCGGACCGGCTGAAGGAAGTCAATGAAGGCGAGGGTAAGCGCTCCTCGAAGCGTGAGCCTGATCTTCTGGACCGATTTCTTGGTATAAAAGCCCATCATCCTGAAGCTCCTGCCTTTGCCGTACCAGCATGGACATTTTCCAATGTCATCGCGGGCTCCGACTCAACCGCAGTCGCCATGAAGACGGCCATGTACCACCTCCTTACGAACCCGGATTCCCTGCAAAAGCTCTATGCGGAACTGAACGATGCCGAGCGCCAGAGCCGAATGTCGCGGCCGTTTCCACGCTGGGAAGAGGTCCAGTCCCTACCTTATCTCGATGCGTGCGTCCAGGAGGCCTTGCGTTTGCACCCGCCGTTCTGCTTGCCCCTGGAGCGTGTCGTGCCTGAGGGCGGGCTCACGATCAACGGGCGATATCTACCGCCTGGCACCTCCGTTGGAGTGCACCCGTACGTCGTGAATCGTCATACTCCCACCTTTGGAGCTGATGCCGATGTGTGGCGGCCAGAGCGGTGGCTCGGGCTGGGCGAGGAACATCGCAGACGGCTTGACAATGCTATTATGACAGTCAGTATCTTTCCGTGGTGGATTCCGGAAGAATAATTTCTGGATGTAAGGAGTTTACTCACATAGTAGGAAAAGTTCGGTGCGGGACGACGCGTCTGCCTCGGAAAGCATATTGCACTGCTTGAAGTCAAGAAGGTCATACCAGCACTTCTCCTTAACTACGAGGTAAGTGGGCATGGATACTTAAGAGGCTCACCATCCTACTTGAACACGACTAACAGTTGACCCCAGCTGGATCTTGTGGATCCCACATCTTATAAGACGATGAACAGTTATTTCTTCACGCAACATGGCTTGAACGTCAAGATTCGGAAGCGAAGTATATAGACATCAGACAGAAGTCTATCATTTCCTTATTCGTACAATCTAAGGTAGTCAGCAGCAAGAATATTCACCGATTTCAGATCCCTTAGTGCAGACAGAATGTCTTGGAAACTGGCTTCAGCTGCAGGGTCTTGGTCTCTGCACCCAGACAGGAAGTCCGCCCAGCTGGCCAGGGCGACCGTAGTAAATGGGTGAACCTGTGGAAGTTAGCAGCGGCTTGACAGGGGTAATCAGGATCCTTGATGTAGCATACCATGAAACAACTTAGATGTCCCAGAAATTTGACTAGCTTTCCCATCTCTTGGGCAGCCGTTAGCGATCTCGCTTTGTAAGTCATCCCCGTAAGATGTCGGCTCTCTGTGTCCCAAGGAGCCGACTCCATAGTTTTGCACAAATCCAACACGGATAGCTTGGACAACATGCCCACAAACAATAGCAATGGATCCTCATGTTCGGCGGCGTCAGGATAATGCAGCAAGAAGATTTGGGTCCGCTGCGAGATGACGCTGTCTAGCCACTGGTGGCGGTCCCAGAAGTTCTGCGATGGATTGTTGTAGATGCGTTCTACGATTGATTGTTGCCTGTGTGTCATTACACGTCCGCAAACGGTAGACCAGACTATCAACTCTGTAAATATGGACTGGTGAGGAGGAGCCAGTGGGCTGCCGATGAGATCGGATAAGAACCCCGTAAAGCTTGGCCTGCCGTTCTGGAAATCGAGTTCTGACGATGGAACCCTCGTAGCTATCTGCCAAACCATGGAGGTCAGGTGGTATAAGTCATCATGCCTTTTCCATGCTCCTTCCTTCAGTAGGTGGAGTATTATTGATCAGAGAGTAAGTTCAGACTCTTTATGAGGACACTTAACATACCGATTGCTCGTTCAGCGTCAACGGGCAGTTGTTGCGCAGACTAATCAGACGATCCAAGATGTACGCACACCAGAACGTTCGCCTTCGTTCCTCCACTTCAATCCATGTTGTCTGTGCTGGTGTGTCCGGCGTATGTGCACCACTCGGTACGGGACTGTCGCCCCCGTGGAGATCGATCTCATAGAGCTTGGCAAGCTGAATCAGGCGAAACGACCGCCCTGCACTGACGCAGCACCGCGTGTAGTTGGTGCGCATGACTTCGAACATGGTCATGAGTAACCAAGCCTGTATCTGTTGGACCTCAACCGACTCTGTTTCATCCTGTCTGACATCCAATGACTCCAGTGTCTGGCGGGTTTGCATATAAAGCATGTCGCACAGATGCTGGTATTGGGCCGAGAGAGTCGCTGCCAACGTCCACATCGAATGTTGTAGGCATATCTGGATGTCGGTCTTGGCCCCTTGCTTGGACCACGAGCTATACCGTCGGCGGTGGACCATGGGCATGAACGCATGAACTCGATCGAAATATAGCTGGTCTCTATATGAAGTCACCGCGTTAGACTGTCTGCCCATTCAGAGTACATGTTCACCATGAACCATAATTCACGAAAGAAACGTACAAATCTGCTCGCATCAGATCATTGATGATTTCAACAGACCCAAGATTCCATCTGAATGACAATAGGGATGCTGCAGAGGAACCCGGTGTGGTCAAAGGGCCCTGAGCCACGAGGCCTAAGAGACTTTCAGAAGCCGTATCGATAGTCGAGCTTGTGTTGGTCTCATGGTGCGGCTGGCTGTCCAAGGTCACCGGGATGGGCTGATGTGTGATTTCTGTATTGTCCCCTGCAATGTCGTCCGGGGTATGCATGGTATTTCCCTCAGCAATTTCCTTTGAGGATAGACATTGCTCAAGGGTTTCTATGACACGTCAAGGCAGTCAGTGATGTAGAAAGGCTAATTGATGTTGGCTCTTGGGGATTGGTGCTCTACTTGCCAATCTTGGTTTTGAGAGCGGCAATGTGACCCCTCTTCGGTCCTCTGGGCCGTGACTTTGCAATGCTGCACTGCAGACTGGATTCTTCGCAGAGTCCACATCGCGGCCTTTGTCGATCGCACCGCAGCTTCCTGCTACGACACTCATCACAGGCCGAGCCGGGTTGCTGTCGTGACGGTCCTCGTCTTCCACCTGTGAAGGAGAACATGGATCATCCGTATGACCCGACCAAAAGACAGTGTCTAGTGAGCTAGTGGGTTTTTTCCAGATAGATCCTTCTCACGGGGTACAGGACAATCAGCTGTCAACAACTGTGCAATACGCCGATTGGATGTATGACAGATCTCGGTACCAGTTTGCGGGGTCTTTATATCTGAGCGAGATATGCTCTCAGCCCACGAATGCCTATGAGGCTCTTACTTATGTAGTTAAATGAACAAGTAGTTGTGTAGTGCAAGGCTATACCGTTGCGGTTTGCCAAGTCTGGTGTCATGCTTAGACTCGCCATCAGTGTGGTATCATACCGCCTCACCGGCGTCAGCTGAGAACTCGGAGATGATAGATCATGATAGATACTTGGTAACCTTACAAAAGATCCCGTAGGCATACATGCCATGCGGGGTATCCCATTAGATAACCCAATGAGGACTTGCAAGATTATCACGCCAACCACGTATTTACATATGTAGCAAGCACCTGTGAATCTTCCAGCTTGTGCCGACTGGGCAACTTCCATTCGCAGCATATCTCACGTCAGACCGTAACTGTTGCCGAGCTTCCAACAAAGCCTTCAGGTAAGCCATTGCAAATATTGGCACAAGGGTCCAGTGCTAATTGGATCCACTATGGCCCGCATTTATAACCTGCTTATGTGTAGTAAACATGCCCAGACGTTAGACCTGGGAATAGACTCGGACTGCCATGGGGTAGTGATCATGCCAGGGGTGTCCTTATGGCTGTTTCTTGCGCACCCACATGTAAATCCAAGTTTTGTGCCGGTGTGAGAAAATACGATTTCATCAGCGTGATGGTGTGCATGTTCACTGCCCGACAGTGTCTGCTTCCTTCCGCCAGTGTGGCTGGAATACGAGCTGACCACCCAGCATACTTTGCATCTGTAATCTCTAGCGAATTAGCGCAGTATCACCATATGTACATGAGACTCTGTGGACAAAGTTTGGCTAGTCAAGCTAGGCAGCCAGAATTCACGGGTTTGGATATGAACCACGGCCCCGGGAATGACCGAGGCTGCAGATATACACTACTATCCTGTGCTGGAGGAGAATATCAATAAGATAAAGAATGGATTACAAAGGGTGTTGCGCCCTGTACGTGGTTCCGCAGGCGTTAATCACCCACCGTATGACTGCATACTTACGCACGCCTACTTAGGTACTTAGGTATGTGCTATGTAAGTGTGGCTGATAGACGGGAGGGGGCATGGTCGGAGGGTTCAGAATATTGAATATTGAAGAAAAGTGACGATCCGGCTTTTGCCAGAAGGTCGTTGCTAGAATGGCCGATCCCGACTGACTCCGGAATAACTTTGCTGGCTTTGACCACATACAGGTGTTACCAAGGGCATGCGTATGTAGTACATATGTGTGATTGTGGCGGTCTCAGTCAACCCAAATAACCCAAATATCATGGCCTCTCCAGACCCTCTTGACTGTACATGAAATTTTGATTCGAGCTCGCCTCAACATAATGGTGTATAGTGTAAAAGACGGAGGCCGTCCAAGACATCATGTTGGAGCGATCGCAAGATGATCCCCAATAGTTGTGCAACCCACCCAATTCGAAGGGAGAGGCGATAAATACAGCCACCAATATCATTGATTCGATGCCATGGGAATGAATACGGGTTTTTAGTCACACAAGTATAACGCGAGTATCATGACAGGTTCAAGGAGCTGTCCAGGTGACCGGCAAGCAAGGGGCAGGAAGATTCGCCCAGTCTGAAGAGCAATCTTTTCGGACGCCAGAGGAGTCAGATATTGTGCCCGCAGACCAGATGACCCAAGTGCCAGAATGTTCATCTTTGGGCACCCTTGATAAGCCCCTTGATAAGCACCTCGACCATCGGTATACTGTTCGTATTGCCAGGTGGGTGGAGATTCACTGGGGCATACACCGTGCTGGAATACAGCGTTGAATTTATGGACTAATTATGGACTCTGTTGGAAATCTTTGCACTGGAACGAACGCCATTAGAGACTATGGATCCGCAGTGGTAAGTAGCAACTACAAAATGGCAACAACCTAAAGTGTGGCAGGTTAAATCGGAGAGCACATCGGTGTTTGACCATGTACCCTTCCATCCTTCTCAGGCTCCCAAACAAATTTTCACTTGATGCCCTGTACCTCTTCTCTCTGTTCTATGCTTCCATAACCGTCTCGCACAGGAGTCATGATAATTGTCCCTGCTATGGCTCCTACACTCACAAAATCACTGGTATCTTATGACAGGCACTGTAGATGTTCAAGCTTCACTAGACTTCGAGGATCAGAAAGGAACAACACGGAGGAGGACCTGGTGGCTAATCTGCTTGTATACCCGGCATAGACAAGCATGTGGTCAGCGTCTGGCCCGTGGCCCATCAAAAGGGTTCAAGTGAAGCCAGAAGCCCTGACCAAGATCTGTCGAGGGTCGTGACTGACTGAAAAATTGATTATTACTCTGTCGTGTTGAAATCCTCAGTCACAATCTCCATCGCTTCGTCACTGCCCGAGAACGACACGTGCCACTTCTTGCTTGCGTCTCTTGGTCGGAGTTCAACGTTGATCTCCTCGTCCGGGATGGGGAAACCCGCCTGGACGGGCGAGTTCTTCGACGTCGGCTCACTCCACTTGCCTGTAACAGGAACAACGTCAAACTGAAGCACTAACAGTGCCGCAAGTGCCATTATCTCGGTACTAGCGAAATGGCGGCCAGGGCAGAGGACGTGACCGCCGCCGAAGGCGCGAAATGCAACCCGGTTCGGCCTATGTCGTCCGGGTGCTGGCTTACGCGCGAAGCGCATATGGTCGAATTCGCGAGCATCATCACCCCACGCCGAGACAGCAGTGTGCTGTACCGGAGCCGGGATCATAAGCATACTGCCCTTTTTGAGGAAGATTCCCCCGTCCAGGAGAACATCTTCAAGGAGCACGCGTGGTCCAGGGTTCACGGCGCGATATCGCAGTGTCTCCTGGAAAGTACTCAAGAGTATAGGGCAAGAAGTCCGGATGCTGGCTAGGTCAACGGAGCTGGTGATAACTCCATCCTTGTTCTCATCGCGTACCAGAGCTGAGACCTCGCGGCGGACGTCAGCCAGTACCTGGTCGTCGGAAAAGATATGGTAGAGAATCCATAACGCGCAGGGTGTTGAGTTTCCCAGCACAGCGAATGTATTTCCAAGCTCTCCGCGTGCAAAGTCTTCAAGACTCAGGCCGAATTGACCTCGGTGGTGCTCATAGCGCTTGCGCACGAGCCCGGACGCTGTCTCGTGCCCGCCTTTGCGCATGTAGTCGATCATGGCAGCGGCAGCAAGCTCACGCGCGCGATAGAGCCTGGGGAAAAAGAGTGAAGCCAACGGGAAGACCGAAAGAGTCAAGAATCCTGCCTCAAATGTCCTGTATCGATTGTCAGTACCCACGGTCATAAGGCTTTTTTTGAGTTGATGAGGCCCTGGGGTTGAGAAGAATAATCTCATAATTGCACTTACTTCCAGGCCTCGGCAACTGCAGTATCACGGTACGGGTTCTGTGGTCCCCAGATGGCCTCCGTTGTAGATGTGACCATGATCTGACGCGACCACTGCCCTAGGCCAACTTGGACGGTTCCCTCTGTCCTCAGACTTTCCATATCGGCGGCAAAGATCTCAATCGACTTCCTATTTATTGCATCGAGCTCCTTTCCGGGCCCCATAACAGACATGATATATTTGGGCCAGCTAAGGCTGAAGCCGTGTTCACTCCTCAGGTCTTGGTGCATTATCTCAACTGCCTCCTTGCTCATTCCGACAAGGCCGCCAGCACCTGCTGCAATAGCGGCAAAGCTGACAGTACGCCATTGCCGCTGCAACACCGGAATGAGCTCGGTGGCATTGACAATATACATCCGCGAAAAGGGCAGGCGAAGAGTGTAGATGGGGAGCCCGTATGTGTCCCTGTTTGAAAGTGTCGATTTAGTCTTAGGGCGAAGGCAGCGTAATTACACCGAATGGAATTCAACGAAATTGACCAACCTCAGCCGCAGGTAGAAGCGTGACTTCTCCCTCATCATCCCAATCAGAGGGCTCAAGAAGGGGATCCCGGTCACAATGGTGGGTGGCTCTCTCGCATCCTGGGTCACGTGGAGGAGAAAGCGAAGGAAGAGGTAAGTGGCTAATATGCCTCCGCAGAGGATACTCACGGTGGGTGCCATGTTTGCTTGCGAAGTTGATGGAGGAAAGAAAAAGAGGAAAGGAAAGGGATTCTGAAGATGAGCTCTCGAATAATCAAGGGTTATGGTTAACCACAACGGAACTATGTTGGTTGCTGGCTTAGACTTCGGGCTGTGTAGACCAGGGTAGAGAATCTGGCAAATGGTCCAATACACCGTACGGGTCACAGAGAGGAAACAAGGGGCATGCGGCCCAGAATGGTCAAGCTGGTGTAAGTTGGTAATTTCATCCCCGCCCAACCAGGCATATGCATATGTGGCGTATTTGGTTTCTCTCTGTCCATTGTGGGGTTCTCTGTGCCAACGTACTGTCGATTGATTGCCAGAACACTTGAAGAGAAGAAGACTGGGCCGTCGCAGACCATTCCGAGAGGTCACGTCGATGAATCAGAATCGTCTCTCTCAATGTACATAAAACTGAAACCCCCATTACAAGCAACCATTTCTCCTCGAATCCCCTTCTCCGCGGATTCAACCTGCACAACAGTCGAAACTATTGATCAAAATGCCCACTACACCCGCGAATGAGGGCCTCTCACCTCATAACTCTCGAGTGAGAGTCACAACAGTTCGTACCGCTACAAGATCTACTCTACCACGACTTTACGGCTGGCTCTGGGTAAGAGAGGAGACACCTGCACCATCATCAACAGTCTCGCAAACAGTCAGCTTCGTCGAAAGAACCCATCCAGCACCTACACTCTCTTCCAGTCAAGACACTCCTCAACCCACACAGGCTGAAGTGCCATCAGCAGAGCCATAATAACGAAGGCCCCCACTTGATTAGTCGTCAAACAGTGGCGCCCAGGAGAAGAAGGAAGAAAAAGTCCGAGTGAACTTCCCTGTCGCAGCCGTTTTGCTGGAAGCTGTTATCACGGCGAGATCCCTCTTCGAGACTGCTGCCACAGGAAATACTGTAATTCCCATTGACCTTGAAGGAGGAACTTTACCTGCTACTGTAAATGATGCCGGGAAGAAAATGCTCGTCGCAGCAGAGCTTAAGATCTGGCTATGAAGGCGTATATTGAAGACCGAGAACGACGGATGAGGGACCATAACTACATCCCTACACGACTGGATAGGATTGAGGATGCACTATGTGCTGGTTTCTATGGACTGGTGACTGTGTTCGTGATATATGGGTGTATCGACTGGTTAGATCGCATTAATTAGTAATTTGAATCGTTAAATTCTAGTCTCACCATGTCTCTGTTCCGCCTGGGCCGCCCGGCGCCAATAAATACTTCGTACAAATAAACCATCAACACTCGCTGCGTTTGAATTGGGCTCGGTTTGGATTCGAGAAATACGTCGTCTGGCTGAAGTTCGTTGTGGTAATTATGCTAGGTACAAACATTGAACTGAAGGGTGCCATGAGATGTATCCGGTAAGTTTCCGCAGTCCTTCGACGTATTGTTCTATTCCTCTTAGTTTATGCAGCGCGCTACCGTCACAGACACGGCAAGTGACACCAAAGCCAGTGGATAGGATGATAATAAGGATTAGAAATGATCAGGTTAACATGCATCTGGCCACATAAGTTTTAGGAACGGTGTTTTTGCAGATCCCATCAGTACAGACAGCCAACCCTGGGAATCCTTGAAAGAAGAACTCGGGGAGTAAAGACACACATTTCCACCACTTGTTCGGCTCGAATCATGTATTGAAACCAAGGCAAGGACACAAACCTTTATTCGGTACGTTGCTGACTCGTTGTCGGCTGACTAAGTATTTAGGTAACTACTATGTACCTAGGTACCTAGGTAGCTGTGGAGTTCTGTTCCCACGCCCGATCAAGCATCTTGCTACATATCATGGCCCATCCAGATGCCACGGCCGTACAACACAGCGGCCGCACATGGGAAACGCAAGCAACCCTCTGCATAATATACACATGGATTCAGCACAGATGCCGACGACCAAGAGCGACGCTCTGGACATGCTCTGGAGGCGTCTGAGCGAGGCCAACTCGGATATCAACATCACCCAAAGCCATATCAGGGAGGCGCAAACGATGCATTTCTGGATTCGTCTCCTGCGGGCAGAGGAAGTGTCTTTTGAATTTATTCAGCCCCTTCTCACGAGCTGCGCAGAGCACCTGAAGAGACTGCGAGAACATGAAGCGCAACTGGGGGAACGGAGAGACAATATACGCCTGGCCATCAATGAGCAGACTCGACCGTTGCTCAGGCCACTGACAGTCCTGGACTTGCCGAATGAAACCCTGAGGTCCATCTTCGAGTATGTAAAAGGGGAAACGACTATGTTTGAGCTCGATTTTTTTGATATGGGCAGAGGGGATGTTGCACAAGTCAAAAACCTGCGCTTGACATGCAGGCGTTTCTGCGACAACAGCTCCCACCTTCTCATGTTCTATGTCAAGGTCGATATGACGCCGCAGTCGATTTCTCACCTGAATGAGGTATCACAGCATCCGACCATCAGTAAGGGAATTCGCGCTGTCCAGATACCCTTGGGACGCCACTTTGACGCGAATATTGCCAATGACTTTCAGGATTTTGCACATTATCAGGCATCCAGACTGCGAGAACACGTCGAAGGCTGGGAGATGAATATTGCGCGTCCCTTGGGTTTCGATAAAACACCAAAAGACGTCTATGAACGGGCTGTTGAGCAAGCCAGCACCATCGCTGCATCCTGGGAGGACGCGGCTCAATTCGGGGTAGACGAGGACTGCTCGGAGCATGTTTTGCTGAAGATTGCTCAGAAAGAGTATCAACGGTGTTACGAGTCTCAAGTGCTTTTGCAACGTGGGGCTTTCGGTCAGGCTGTTGCTACTGCAATGAAGCGAATGCCGACTGCAACGTGGCTCGACCTTACGGATGAAGACTTGTATTCACGGGGTCCTGAGCGCATGTTGTCAAACTTCTTCCCTAGGGACTTGGAAGATCCGGCCTTACTGCAGCTGAAACTCCAAGCCCCAGAGTTCTCGTGGAGCATGGCAAGGTACAAAGGGCTGAGGTCGCCTCCGATCGATACGATCCCAAGCATACTTGCATCGGTTGGAGAGGCCAGAATCTGCTTGAAAGGCGTCGACATTCGCATGCCTTTGCCAGACGACTTGTCCTCATTTTCCATGGCTGAAGCTGAACATCCCAAGCTACGGGCGGCTTCTCAGCAACTGCGAGCGTTCGAATTCAGGCCACGCCATGCCACGCCTTTGTCGTTGGATACGTCATACCTTCTCAGTGGCTTTCTGTCCACAATACTCGATACCCGTACTCTGCAGAAGATTGATCTCTGTTTCGATTTCCAGTATGAAAATGGTGAACACATACCTCCCACATTCAGTATGGCTTCGGTCCTTCTATCGCGCCACTGGCCGGAACTGAAAGCGCTGACATACAACGGGCCATTTTACTTTGAAGAGATGCAGAAGGTCATCAATCGTATTGGCAAGGATGTCGACCTCCAGTGGAGTGGGTATTCTATGGATGAATCCTGGGCCAAGGTCCTGGACTTTCTGAGGGGCCGTGTGTCGCACAATGCACGTCTCGGTGACGTGAACGGTTCGATAGCCGGAGCGGAGTGCGAGGAGATGACGACGGAGGAAAGAGACTTCATCTTCCGCGAGGACCTCGAATCATTTTCAGGAAGCCTGGCCACTAAATTCATTCGAGGGTGGACGGATACAAACCCCGTGAAAGACTGGGAGAACGGGGAATTAATGATACCAGAGGTCATGATCGAAGATGGGGATGATGGAGACGATGGATCTGTTGCAGATGAATAGCCAGCGACGGACCACGGGCCGACTATCGGGAAGGAATTTTGACCAAGGAGTGAACCTGTCGTATCAGCATCTCAAGGGCTGAGTAAACCTCATTACCAGACATACTTCCCATATAGGCGGTATGCGTTAACGTCAAAGAGCGCATTGCAGCCACTCATAGTGACGGCCAATCTTCAAGATGCGTCGCTGTGACGCGGGCGGGCTTCCGAGGTAATAGCAAATGCAAAACCTCTAAATAGAGTGTTTTTTTTGGGGGGGGGGGGTTGAGAATCTTCATCAAAGGTATGAAGGAGTGCCGGATGGAAAGAGCCCCCCTTCGAAGCTCGGTGGCGATGCAACTCCGGTCGAGGATCTGTATTATTCGTGTATTCACAGTTACATCTATACAAGCCAGACCGTGACAACGCCAACACGTGTAGTGTAATACAGTCGTTGATGTCTCAAACTGTCTCAGACTTTCATCCGCACACGCACTGAACTCTATTCCGATCTTCCGAACATGAATGATCTACGGCTCACAAGTCTCCAGGCCTTGAAAGTCCTATCCCACCAGCTTGGAGGTTGAGTACCGGGTGTTCAAAAAACCGTTACTGCGCTCACGTAGCCGTTCTTTAAAACCTCGAAGACGAGACCCGGAAAGCCGTACAGCGTCGTGGTAGAGTCCTCGCTACCATCAGCACGTCTAGCAATGCCAGTGGTAGTGCTGCCGCCGCTGTCTTCCCAACCACCGAGCAACTCGCAGCTACTCCCCGGACTATCACCCCATCCTCTGTTGAGAACCATACCTCTCTGCTTTTGAAGGGCCTCAGCCTCTGAGGAGTAGATGGACTGCCATTCTTGTCGGAGGTGCCTTGAAATTTCGGAAAAGGGAGTCTCAGTGGTGATCGGTGAATCTGTTGACGATTGGTCGAGATATGAAATCTCCCATCTGCTCCGCCGATGCCTGTTGAATGGATAAGAGCCAGGTACGTTGGCATGGAGGATCAACTTGGTAGCCACGAGGCGATCCGGTGATTCTGATTTGATTGTCTTCTCTGGAAGACCAGATCCATCTTGTGAGGGAGGCGGTTGGGACGGAGCGGTAGGCGTTGATACGAGTACGTCGAAGCCGAGATAGAAGTAGTTGTAAAAGCACTCCCCGGAAACATTCCCGGCGAAGTCGTCCTCGATAGCCTCATCATCGTTGGACTCCTCGGACATGGTATGCGCCGAGGACTGGTCTGTATCCGTTAGATCACCCGGCCTTCTCATTTCATCGGCATCTAGCCGTGTTCGGCTATTACTGGCTGTTCGGATCTTGTGGATGAACATGCGCTGATCGTTCTTCCGGTAGATAGCATCTGGGGGGCCAAGCTCAGCTACCAACTCCTGCGGGGTTGTCTCGCCCAAGAATATCCATACGGAGTTGTTGGTCCATTTCTTGAACAACTGCAGTTTGCCTCCACCATGTATTTTGACCAGTGAAATCTCATCCGGACACACATCCTTGCCTTTTGCAAGAGGCGTAAAAGACTTAAGGCTAGGGAGGGTCTCGGTCCACAGCGTCTCCCGAGCCTGGGCCCAAGAGTCTCCGCTGAAAACGGCCATCGATGTGGCTGCCTGCGTGGAAGAGGAGAGCAGCGTCACAACATCCTTCTCCGGCGAGTAAGCTGACTCTGCCAGAGGAAAGGTGAAAGCTACCCCCGGATACGACAGGACGTATATGCCCATGCGTTGGGCATCGGATCCCGGTATAAACTCGCCGTCGTACGTCGGTCCCATGAAGCGTTGGTATATGTGTTTGAAGGTGGGCTCGGTGTTGACTTCCCCTAGCTGAGGACGGATTGTTGTGGCTGCGGGCTTTACGAGGTCGCGCTCAGTGCTCTGATCCTTGAATGTGATGTGGTTCTTTGTAAAGTCGACAACTTCCACGAGTCGAAGACGTTGCTCCGGCCCATCAAACCGTAACCGTATTCCATTTGCTGGTAATGTTACTATGACGGGTTCCTTGACAGGATCTGTAGGAGAATACACGAGGTCGAGCTTTGGGAACCGCTGTGGCTCTGCCTTCAGTCGAGTTAGGATGTCGTGAAGGGATGCGCCAAGAACTGCCACAAGACAACGAAAGTCAGTAAGGCAGACGACTCCATGAAGTTGTCGGAACAGAGCGGCATACCGAGGAAGCCCAGAGCGCGCCCCGGATGGAGCTGAGCAGTGAACAGCGACGACATGCTCACAGCTGGGAGTAAGCCTCCGTCGCAGGACCAGGAGCAAGTTACTGTGCTCAAGAGGGGACGATATTGAATAGAATAATTGTCGGTGATACGAATGTATGGTAGCCTGTCTAAGTAGGTAGCCTTGGACACTTGGACACTTGAGTCGCTCTGGAACAAACCATGGTGAAGAGAAGAATGAACAGATGGCGAACAAAGTACCCCTTCAACGTCAGTGACCTTAGAAGGCACGGCCTGGCGCGTGATGCGACTAGAGCAGATGACTTGATGGATAAGGGGAACGCGGGGGGCCAACGTCCCAGGACGGAACGTCATCCGCATGTGTCCCGAGGCTGTCCGGGAGTCAACCGTCAGGGGTTCAAAGGTCCCCAGTGTTCAGGGTTATCGACCCCTTATCGCACTGTTATCGATTGTTGCTATGGTGATTGTGGAGCTTGAAAGTGGGGCCTCGGAACCTTGAAAGCCTCAATGTTTGCAGGGGCCGCCCAGAATTAGCAGCATGGACCCGCTTGCCCGCCGTATCGCGTAAACACACACCATCAACCTGCGCAAAGCTCATCCATCCTGCTCCTCACATGGTTTACACATCGCCTTACATACTAAAACTTACCCTCAACAAACCCCTCCGGTTGCTTTTGCGTTACGACACGCGAACCTTGGAACAGGTACCACAGATATCTATTGCTTCGAATAATCCAGCTGGATCCTTGCATAACACAGCAGCGTTCGGGCCAGAATTCTTCCCCGACTTACACACTCAACATCATCGCCTTCATTCACCCTGGATTCCAAGCGACCAGCTCCCCTGAGGAGGGGCGCCCCATCCTCAACCACCATGCTTCCCTCAACTCGAAGCGCCGCGACCGGTCGCCCAATTGTACAAGGAACACGCGCCTCCAGCACAAGACCAACAAGCGCAAGACCATCCAGTATAAGGCCACCGAGCGTAGCGACCACGACATCCCGTAACGACAGATCAGGCGCTGTCTCTCGCGCAGAATCCGTCTCATCCAGGGCGGCATCACCAGCGCCAGGCATGAAGCGCAAGGAACGCGATTTCGACTCGGCATTCAACGAGGAAACGAACATCAATGTTGTCGTGCGGTGCAGAGGTCGCAACCGGCGTGAGGTTCAGGAAAACAGCGCCGTCGTCGTCAATACCAATGGCGTCATGGGGAAGCATGTCGAGTTGTCAATGGGCCCCAATGCCCTGAGCAACAAGGCATACTCTTTCGACCGCGTTTTCTCGCAAGCAGCAGACCAGTCAATGATCTTCGACGATGTGGTCAAGCCGATCTTGGGAGAGGTAAGATGCTTCCGTTCTGAGACTCGGAAAATAGAAGAGACTGACCGTAGCAGATGCTTGCGGGTTTCAACTGTACCATATTTGCCTACGGCCAGACTGGTACTGGCAAGACCTACACCATGTCCGGCGACATGACTGAGTCTTTGGGTCTCCTTGCCCCCGAGGCAGGTATCATACCTCGTGTACTGCAGTCTCTCTTCAACAAGCTCGATGCCGACGGAGTCGAGAACTGTGTTCGCTGCTCTTTCATTGAGCTTTACAACGAAGAACTCCGCGATCTACTAAGCCCAGACGACAGCACGAAGTTGAAGATATATGACGACGTGTCGAAGAAGGGCCACATGTCGACAATGGTACAAGGAGTGGAGGAGCGACACATTACCAACGCTGCAGAAGGAATCGCGCGGCTGCAAGAAGGAAGCTTAAGGCGCCAAGTCGCTGCCACCAAGTGCAACGACTTGAGTAGTCGCAGCCATACCGTCTTCACCATCACGATACACCAAAAGCGACGAGAAGGAACTGATGACGACTTCATCAGCCTTGGAAAGCTGAACCTTGTCGATCTCGCAGGAAGTGAGAACATCCAACGGTCTGGAGCGGAGAACAAGCGGGCCGCGGAAGCGGGCCTAATCAACAAGAGCTTATTGACCCTTGGTCGCGTCATCAACGCCCTCGTGGACAAGAGCTCTCACATTCCATACAGAGAGTCGAAACTCACCAGACTCCTCCAGGACTCGCTGGGTGGGAGGACTAAAACATGCATCATTGCTACGTTATCACCAGCCAAAAGTAACCTCGAGGAGACCATCTCGACGCTAGATTACGCCTTTCGGGCAAAGAACATCAGGAACAAACCTCAGGTCAATGCACTCATTAACAAGAAGGCATTGTTGAGGGAATTCACTGCGGAGATTGAGAAGATCAGGACAGAGCTGATTGCTACACGGCTGAGGAATGGCGTACATCTCACTAATGAGGCATACGAGGAGATGACGGTCCAGAGCGAGTCTCGCCGCATCCTGGCTGATGAGCAGGCTGCCAAGATTGTGACATTGGAGTCCAACCTGCGCAACAAAGTGCAAGAACTCTTCGCCCTGACTTCGAGTTTTATGGGACTCAAAAAGGAACATGAGGGCACAAAAGTGTTGCTTGACGAAACACAGGGTGTTCTTGACCAGACGGAACTGGTGCTCACAGCCACCCGCAAGACACTTGCCGAAGAGACGCAAATCCGCCAAGCTCACCAAAAGACAGAACAGAAGCTCACTACTCTGGGAGGGGAGCTTATCACAACGTTGAAGAGGACAGTTGGTGATGTCGGTGGGTTGCGTGCCAAGAACAAAAGAAAATCCGACCTCCAAGACCTGAACCGCAGCACTTGGGCCATGTCACAAGCTCAGGTCTCGGACGTTACCGAACTTGTCGAGAGCCGAATCCAAGACTTTCGAAGGGACCAGGAGAGTCACATCTCGGGCGTCTCCAAGAAAATGCAGGATTTCGTCCGGGAGGAATTGCAAAAACTCTCCGCCACTCAGACCTTCCTTGACGGCAACCTGGAACAATTTGAAGCGTCGAGGGATGAGCTACTGGAGAAGAAACTGCATTCCAAGGACGAGATGGACAACGTGCTAGAAGAGATCAAGGTCGTGAGAGACAATATCAAGGAACGGGTGGGTGAGAGTCTCCAGGCTATAGCTGCCGCGGCCGAGAGGATTGCTGCGGATGTACTGAGTGAGCTGGGTACCTTCCATGATCACTTGCATACATCCTACAGCTCCCTCGGCAAAGACTTCAAGTCCATCTTCGAGGAGTTGCTTCAACATCTTAGTGTTCAGCGAAACGAGTCCGATACCCTCAGGAGGCAGCTGGAGGAGGCAAGTCAGGCCATGGTGCGATCCAACGAGTCTGTTTCAGCCCAAATCCAAACCGTTGTCAATGAGGAGCGGAGGCAAGGTGCAGAAGACCGACAAAAGCTGCTGGCGCAGATAGCGGGCCTAATCAACGCCCATTCCGAGCAGCAGGATTCTCGTATATCCGGCAAAGCTGCCAGAATTCAAGAGCGTGTCGACGGTGCCAAGGAGACCTTTATTGAACAAGTTAAGACTTACTCGGCGGGTATGGACGCTTGGGACACGAACGAGGGGAGCCTTCTGCAAGATGTTGCCAAGTCGAGGAATACACTGAAGTCAAAACTGAAGGATGACTGGACTGTAAGTTTTGCAGCGCATATCTGTCTCATGAGAACTACGTTGCTAACCAAATTTGGTGATAGACTGCAAATGCGCACAGCAAATCGATTCAAGACACAACGCAATCCGTGCATGCCGAGACGGTTCGCGTGGTGGGTGAACAGATGAAGGACTTGGATGTCCAAATGACGGATCTCGATGACTTTGTGGCTCGGGCTCGTTCAGAGAACGCTGAGCATCACGCTCAACATTCGGCTTCCATGGAGAAGCTGTCAGGCACTGTCGGGGCATCATTCTCTAACATCTCATCACACTACAAGGAGACGTTCGACAGAGTGCAGGGCCTCGAGAGCCATATGAAGACGGATGTGGAGGAGCTCCAGGGTGACCTGCGTCCTCTCGATAACAGCATCTGCCAGCCTCTGAGCAAACTGCGCGACGATATCTCGAGTACCTTACTTCGAGAATACGAACCAACAGGACACACCCCCGATAAAGTTCAATATCGATACCCCACCGAGCTTCCTCGAACTGCCGCTCGTGAGATCCTGCTTGGTGGGATGCGAGACGCCTCAACGCCGAGCAAGCCAACACCCTCGCCAAGCAAGACCACGCCAACGCCGCACGTCTTTAATGATTTTGACATGTCGGATCACGCTAGGTCTCCATCTCGGCCAGCCTCATCCGACTCCGCCGGCAATCCGTTTGGTAGCAGCCTGCGAGAAGTCAACGCAAACCTCACAACTGGCTCCATTTTGTTTGACCCACCCGCCAGCAATATGTCCGTGCTCCCACCCGTGGACGAGAATACAGTACCACTGGTCAAGAAGAGCTCGTCAAGAATCCCGTCGAAGCCGAGCAAGAAGATGCACCTTGACGGTCTCGAAAACTTGCCACCAATGGAAGCGCCTCCGAGTGCTAAGAGGAGGAAAAGCCCTAGGAAGCACTGATGTGTTGGTAACGGCCCATTACTGGGAGGACGGACTCTTCGGCATCTTGATGCTTGATTATTGCATGGCGTTTGTGGCCGTCGTATAGAGACAGGGAGAGGCACTATACACATGCCCCTTCTGTGACGACGTATTGTAGGTTTTATTTAGTATACTTGATACCCTCCAGATGGTGTTTTCAGGTTGACCGTTACAATGGATTCAATATACCCATGGTCAGTGGATGGATGACTTTACTGCATACTATGATACAGACAACAGATGCAGCACTGGTCTCCAAGCGATTAACTCCGAATCCATTCCTTTACTGCCGATGACATGATAGGGCCATGCAAGGCGCAATTTGGTACAACAGACAGGCTTTGTACAACAGACAGGCATCCTGATCCAACAGGATCTGGGTATGACGAGTAACATCCTACGCCCTTAGGTGGAGTAGTTGGAGGAGCTACACCTGCTAGTCACCTTCTTAATCAAGTACGTTGGAGATAAGGCCTGATGAAATCACTATATAAGGTCGTGAGAACCGAAGACCAAACTAGTGTGCGTTCTGTTCAAAAGGAAACTCTGCTGGGGAAACACCTGTTCACATGAATAACTCTGTACCTTCAACTCGCATCTCACAATCAACCATCCCGTCATGGCTCAGACAGACAACACTGGGGATCTCACCCGCTTTAAAGCACTCAGCTTTGATTGCTACGGCACATTGATAGAATGGGAGCCCAGCATGACACAAGCCCTCGAACCTCTCATCAACCAGCTACCCTCCGACCACCCCTACGTGAAGGACAACAGGCTCGCCCTCCAGCGCTTCGACCACTTCTCCAACAGGCTGGAACATGAGCAGCCCACACTAAAATACGACCTCAACCTCATCACGGCCATGAAGAAGCTCGCTGGAGAGCTCGGCGTGGCGGACGCCCTCACGGACGAGGACCTGCAGGCCATGGGCAGGGGGCCCGGGCAGTGGCCGGCCTTCGCCGACACCATCGAGGGCCTGAAGACGCTCAAGAAGCACTACAAGCTCATCATCCTGTCCAACGTCGACAACGCCAACATCGCGGCCACGACGTCCGGCCCGCTGGCCGAGGTCCCCTTCGACGCCGTCTACACGGCCGAGGAGATCGGCAGCTACAAGCCGTCGCGCGCCAACTTCGAGTACCTGTTCCGGCGGGCGCGGGGCGAGCTGGGCGTCGACGTCGACGGGGGCGAGCTGCTCCACGTCGCGAGGAGCCTGCGGGCCGACCACGCGGCCGCGAAGGAGGTGGGGTTCCGCAGCTGTTGGATCTCGAGGGGCGGGGAGAGGAAGGAGGGCCAGGGGATCGGGGGCAGTTATGAGGATATGGTGAGGAAGGGGGAGGTTAGCTTCCAGTGGAGGTTTGATACCATTGGGGACTTCGCGGCTGAGGTTGCGAGGCAGTTTGGTGATAAGGAGTGATCAGGACGTGTATTATACATTCTGGAGCACACACGAAAATCGAATCCTCGAAGTTGCTTGACTTTATGCTACGTACATATGTACTGAAGTATGTATCGTACTATATGACTTAGTTTCCAATTATATCCGTATCGCTAATGACGATAGCCCCACGGGAGATCAAGAGATCCAACGCGATCTTCCCGTCTCGTATAAAGTCCCACACCAGCTCATCATCCCAGTCATCCTCATAGCGCGGATGAGCATCCAACAACCGGTAGGCTTCCTCGAGGGCAATCCCACGAGCCGCGTGCATGGCTTCCATCCTGTGGAGGCTCTCATGGACCACGTCGACCCCGGAGCTCAGGGCGAGGATCCTCAGCCACGTACTCAGATACTCCAGTGCCAGATCCGCCAGCTCTTCCCTCCCCTCTGCTGCGTGGGCGTGGGCTTCTCGCATGGCAACCGTGAGGTTGTCTAGTTTGGGAAGCTCCTTTCGCAAGAGGCCCCCGCGCACTTCATGGCTTCCCTTATTATCACTGTCATTATCATAATCAAGCTCCTTTGGATATGCGTTGAGTTCATCCTCGGCCTCTTCCAACTCCGCAAATTTCTCGAATAAGACCTTCTCTGCAGCTTCAGTTGTTTGGTGAGCCTGGCAGATCAATATGGGGAGGGCAAGGAAGCATCTAAACTCATCGTCGCTGTCGCCAGAGAATTTCTGGATTGTGGCCAGAACTTTGAGGGACTCTTCGTCGCTAAAGCTTTCGAGTCGGAGTTCTGGCAGGTCCAGGAGGCGTAACACATGAGAAATATCGTCAGAGGTTGGTTCGGGGGTCTGCGCAGGACCGCCTTCCGTGAAGGTGGCAGGCATTGTGTTAATATGATTCGTAGACATGTTGGTGATAGTTCGTTTGAAATTGGATTTGGTGAAATATAGGGCTTTCCCCGTTTCGCGACCAATAGAGGCTGGCGAGGCTATATAACTGTTCTCGATATTTTGATGGGCCAGGCCTGTCACTTGGTCTCTGCAGTATTCAAATCGACGTGACTGACAACTGTTTGCACTGCATTGCAGTGTCTGACTCTGGTTTTTACCGTCGACCGCTATTCAAAATAAACTAACCAGTCATAGATAGTCGAGCAATCCGAATTCAACTTTCAGAGGCAGCCTCTGACTCCCCACTGGTACTGTCTCCTGAGACAGAGTCATCGTCCTCACTAGATGATTCGTTCCGTTGTCGTTTCCACGCCGTCCTCTTCCTGGCTCTCTTCCTCGTATCCTCAGCCCGCCACCCTTTCTGAATACGTACAGGCTCGAGGAACCCGTCACGTTGCACACCTCCGTCCAAATAACCCTCGTCAACGGACCTAGTCTCCTTGCTTTCCTCTACAGGCTCTCCCCCATGGACAAGCTTCAGGTGCCTCTTCAGGTTGAACGGCCTTCCAAAGCCCTTGAGAGACCTATCGCAGTCTGCATGGGGGCAGTAATGCTGCCCGGCCGCTGTGCCACGAGAGCTGCTTCGCTTCTGGCGCTTTCTGGGTGGCTCTCCTCCTTCGTCCTCCCCAGCACTTGGGGCCGACGAGACCGTCCTTCTTGGGACCACACCGGAGTGGCGGCTTATGGATCGCGCCTGGCGGACATCCAGATCCTCATCCTCATGGTCGCTTCCGGATGAGCTTGACGGTGCACCACCAGGCTCATACCTTGTTGTCTCTATTCCAGTCAACCCCGATGAGATCGTTGTCTCGTGGAGGGTGTGCATGTCCATGCCCTGACCAAAGAGGTTGGCACACCTCTGAGTCGCACGATCAATCACCTTCGGCGAGAATCCCGCCAGAGCAGCCGCACCCATGACATCGCTCCAGTCCCGCAGGTTGAGACGCTCCAGCTTCTTCTGCATCCAGTACTCCCTGTCCTCCGTAATGCTCTCCCGGCGCCTCGTACGCCGCCGCGTCCGCTTGCGCGGGGACTTTTGGCCTTCGGCTGCCGTCATCTCGCCGTCTCCGACCTCGCCATTGAGGGTTGTAGGCAGTCTCTTCTTCTGCGCCCTTGCCCGCCTTATCAGGAAGTCCTGTTCGCTCTCGCCTTCCCTCTGAACGAACTTGGCCGGTCGGCCGCGATTGGACTTCTTAGCTTCAGTCGTGGTGGTTGGTTCTCCCCCACCATTTGTTGATATGCGGGGCATGCTGCGGGATCGTGCGCGTCCACTGCTGGCTCGTGAGGTATGTCGTGATCGATGCAATTCTTCCTCGTGCTCATCGTCTTCTGAGGACGACTCTCCCGAATCCATCAGGTTTTTGGCACTTGTCATCCGGGAATTGTGTAAAATCGACAAGGTCTGATCCAATTGCTCCAGAATTCCTCGCGCCGAAGGCCGTATAAGCTCATAAGAGATATCATCGTCCGTGGCAACCGCAGGTTTGAAAGTCTTCACAGGCGTGCGTATCGTCCATTGGTCCGAAGCTCCATCGAGGTCCTTCCCTCTCCCATCTTCGGACTCTGCCTCGCTTGGTAGAGATTCGTTTTCCGACGAGAGGGGCTCAGCCTTGACTTTGACACCGGCAGACGAAGGCGGAGTCTCACCGAGACGTCGCTTCGAAAACTTCTCCTTGGCGAACCTCAAGATGTTGGCAGAGACGACCTCTTCCAATTTGCCGCTGGGTGTGTCCCTCTCCAACCGGCGAAAAGTGAACACCTCATCCTCATCCTCGGTTTTCTTCATGAAATCATCTGGCGGTAATAGATGTGTCCCGAGAGGCCAGGAAGTCCAGCCCTTTGGAGGAGCCCATGGTTCACGGTGGACAACAGGCCGGTCTGTTCCTGCATCAATATCTGATCCTGCGCCGGCCCCCGCTTCCTGTGGCGCCTGCCTGAGAGCAAATGCGTTGTAAAGATGCACCGATAGGTCCTGGTTCCTTAGTCTCTCGGAGGCGTTGTAAGTGAGGCGGTCTTCTTCGGTGATGGTTCTCCAGCTTTGCGGTGGGCCGCGCCAGCGGTTGGGCCGATTCTCAAATAGCTCATCAGAGTCCTCAGATTGGATCTCGGATGTGCTCTTATCCCATTCATCCCAGTCGTCGTCGTCGTCCTGTGAGCTTGCCATTGTGAGATTCCGTATGTTGATAATTCAGAGTTCTCATCACTGTTTGTTCTTCATTGGGTGATTTGATGCACGATTCAGGCGGGTGGTACCAAAGTCTTAGTTGCCGCAGGGCCCGAGCAGGGCTAAGCCTCGCTAATTACCCTAAACTCCAACGTTACAACCCGAAGGCATAACCAACGTTTTTCACCCCAAGACCTCCGAGACGGCGCAGGTAATGAAGACTCGCTATCTCTACAAAGATATTTAATGAGAGGCCAAAAAAAGAGTGTTGAGGCAATCATCATATTTCAATACTTATCTACCTGTTCAACTTCATAAGTCTTCTCGAACCAGGTTACACAATTAGCAACATGTCCTTCCATGGCTTGAAAATAACATTGAGATGGCATGATCCGGAAGTTTTCGTTGCTTGTCTTTATAACAACACACCTGGCTTGGTTGGTACCTAGTGTATTTGCCGACCACAGGACACGTCTCCTTGGAGCAGTGACTTTCAGTATCATACTGCGGTCGACGTCCAGGACTTGTGGCAAAATACACTCAAGTTGAGTCACCATATCGTTCTGATAATCAACGCATAGCTGCTCCAAGAAATGTTTTATTCATATTGAACTCATTAATGGTATCCCAGACTCCGATGCGATCCCTCTATGCCGTTTTGCTACCCTTTTCCTTCTCGAGCTTTCTCCTCTTAGAACGGAGCTTCTCGTCCTCAGCACTCTTCTTGTTGTTCGTGTACTGCATCTGCTCAAACAGCTTCCTCTTCTTCTTGCTGAGCATGCCCTTGGCCCTCTCCATATCCTCAGCATCCTCCTTGGTCTTCTTGGACAGGACCTTTCTAGCATCTGCCTTCTTCTTGTCTTTGCTATTGCTTTGTTGCGACTTCGCGGGCTTGCCGGTCAGCTCAGCCTCCAGCTCACGCTGCCTCTGCACTGCCGCTGACTCCTCGTCGGACGCCGCATCTTCCTCTTCCTCGTCCTCCTCTTCTGCTCCCGAGAATCCGCCAAAGGCAGCGTCGTTGACCTCATCCTCATCATCTGAGCCGTCAACGTCCATGCCGTTGCCTTCCTCATCACTCTCTGCCAGGGCCTCGGCCTCGGTCTGCTGCTCCTCCAGAGGAACAGTGGGGTCGTACTGGCCCTGTACAGGCTTGACGAAGGGGCTCAGATGCGGTGGCAGCTCAGCGCCGGGAGCGTACAGGTTTGTGTCCTTCATCTCCTCGTCGTTGATGGAGTCCCAGACCCACTGGGGCTGGACGTATATCCGACCGGGCACTCTCTGGTTGGGAGCAAGTTTCTGGGAGGTCTGGTTGTCTTCACCATCGCCGTTGGTCTCCACTGCTGCTTGGATCAACGGCCTGTCGATGATCTGGTGTGTTATTGAAGGATCCAGCTCGTTGGTGGTGAATGCGCCTTCGCCCAGAACTGCGTCCCACCCTATCCGCTTGCAGCCAAAGGCCCGTAGAATGAGTTCGAGTGGCTGCCTCGGTGTCTCACGACCCAGGAAGAATGTGCATTTCGAGAATAGTTGAGCCGGGTTGTTGGTGCCGTATGACGGCTGTGGGAGGATATCACCGCCAGGTGCTGCTGGCTCGAACTTGTCAATAGCGTCTGTGGGCTGCTCGTCGTCCTCGCCTTGCGCATCACCTGCGGGCTTGTCGTCCCCGTTCTCGCCATTCCTCATTTCGCTGACCAGCTTGTTGATCTGGGCTTGCACCTTGGGATCAGGACCATGGTTCTCCCCGTTCGTCAACTGCTTAGGCTCTTCAGGCTTGGCTGCGATGTTGATGCCCTCCAGGGTGAAGGCACCCAGTTCTCCACCTTGGTCGTCCTTGCTCTGGTCGAACTTGGGGGGGTACTTCAAACCCACGGATGAGTAAAGCCTGTAGTTGACGAAACCCAGCAGGGTCATGTAGAACTCGACGAAAGTGCCCATGATCCTGAAATCGACGTCTCCCAGAACGCGCTGGTTGAACTTGTAGGGCACCAACCACAGAACGTCCTCGCCTTGGATGGTGGCCTGGTAGTATATTCCCTTGATGGACAGGAAAGACTTGCGCAGGCTGTTCGAGGTAATGAGGTAGTGCTCGAACTCGAGGCACAAGCGCTCGCAACGGGCGATCATCTTGGCAGGGACAGTCGAGGTGGAGGGAAGGTTGGCGAAGAGGAAGAGCATGGACAGACAGTCGTCCAGGTCTCTCAGGGCGTCGATGAATGTTGGGTATCGTTCTCTGATGACATGGTCGAGGGTGTAGCGGGGCTTGCCATTCTTCTCCGGGCGAACAGCATCGCGCTCAAGGCGGGCTGCATCAGAGTTGTCTCCACGTCCGAGCGCGCGAGAAATCTTCTTCTCAAGGGCCTTTTGATCGCGGAACTTCTGGAGCAAGGGCTCGTGGAGCAGATACTGAATGTCCTTGGAGTAGTAGAAGGTGGTCGAGGGGGTGGATGACTTGGAAGCCTTCCTCTTGTCTCTTGGTTCCCGGGGGTAGATTCCCTTCCAGATGCAAAGCTTTCGGAAGTCAGGCAGACTCAATTGCAGTTTCTTGACTGCCTGAGTACGAGTGATGAAGTTTTTGGCATTGCCGGTTTCTCCCTTCTTCTTGATGCGACCCATCTTGTTAATTGGGGCTGAATATTTGGGATGGTGAAATGGGTTGTTAATGGGTGGTAACTCTGAGAACAAGCAGGCGGAAGGATCAAGGGACCTTTTTCTGAACTTTTCCAGTTATCTGCGATAAGAAACTTTTTAGAATTCTGCCCAGGACGCCGCCTGAAGATTACGGTTAGCGTTCTCCACGGCTTGAGTCCTTCTGTGCTGGTCTGAGCGCCCAGACCAGCTCCACTGTGGAACGTCTAGAACAGGGGTCGTACAGGCACAAGTGACAAGGGGCCACAGGGACAGATCCAAGGGTGCCAGCATGGCAGGGCAGTAGGTACCTCCAGCTCCATCCAGCTGACAGTGACAATGCCGGCCTCATCAACGCCCGGTCAGCCTTGACGGATCCGAACAGCCTTCCGGATGGCCTAGAGATGAATGGATCACACCACAGCCTGAAAAGGCCACAAGGCCTATACTTGGCTGCCGCCGCCTTGCGACTCGTACTGTTCTTCGCCTTCCCAGGCCTACCGGAACTGGTAGCAGGGCGCGTTGAAGTGTCGACGCCCGTCACCAGCTTCAAAAGATGTACGACGAGATGTTCCCCTTCGGCCCATGTTCCAGTTCTGCGAAATTGCTGACTTACGGTTCTGACAACTGAAAATAGTACAAGAGGGTCTCTTTCTTTACAACCACAATGTCTCGCCATACGACGGCGGCGTCTACCACCAAGCACCATTGCTGCTGCCTCTCTTTTCCCTCCTGCCGAACTTCGCCTCCTTCCCAATCTTGACCTACCTCCTCTACATAGCAATCGACCTATTTAGCGCCAACGCCCTCATCACCATCGCGGAGTCCGGGGAGGCTGTCTCGTCAGCCCTGTTCACCTCTCCGCGTAGGGACAAGAGATGGAGCAGCTTCGTCGTAGCGACACTGTAAGCCAGGCATCATGTCGGTTGTTGGTCAAGATGGCATAGCTGACGAATGACTCTACAGCTTTCTCTTCAACCCCTTCACTATAGCGACCTGCATCGGCAGACCAACCAGCGTCTTCACAACATGCGCGATCCTTCACGCCGTCGCAAATGCGGTTACCGGTGCACCGTACAGCGCCGTGATCGCCATGTCTTTTGCGGCATACCTCTCCATGTATCCGGCCCTGTTGCTTCCTCCGCTGGTCCTGCTGGCATATGATCGAAGTCAGGCTACGGGGGGGAAGCAACCAATCAGATTTGTGGGCACCTGTCTGGGCGTCGCCGCAGCCACTGTTGCGGCTCTGTTCCAGATGTCCTACTTTATCACGGGCTCGTGGGAATTCCTGTCTTCTACATACGGCATCCAGCTCACACTCACCGACCTGACCCCAAACGTCGGGCTTTGGTGGTACTTCTTCATCGAGATGTTTGACTCTTTCCGCTCCTTTTTCCTGGCCGTCTTCTGGCTGCATCTCTCATCGTATGTCGGAGCCCTGAGCATCCGCATCCGCAGACAGCCATTGCTGGTCATCACGCTGCTACTGGGCATCTTTGGGATATTCAAGCCGTACCCGAGCATCAGCGACACCTCCCTGTTCCTGGCGATGGCCCCGCTCTACCGACACGTTTTCCCCCTGATGCGGTACACTTTCGTGATAGCCGCGACCATCTTATACTCGACTTTCTTGGGGCCGGCATTCTACTACCTGTGGATCTACGCCGGAAGCGGCAATGCCAACTTTTTCTACGCCATTACGCTCGTGTGGAGTCTTGGCCAGAGCTTGCTCGTCAGCGACCTCACCTTTGCGGCGCTCCGGGACGAATGGGAAGTCGAGAGGCCAGAGATGGTGGGCAAAGAGATAAGACAAATATAGAATACAGCGAGTCCCTAAAGACTTCGAAATGAAATCGGATTGTGTTGCAGTCTCTTGTATGCTCTTCTCAATATCAGGACGCCGTTTATCGAACCCTCCGTACTCGGCATAACGACGTATCACAGCGGTAAGCGTGTTATAGTGCAACCACACGATATATTAATCACCATATTTAGAATCGAAATGCCATGCTCTTGTCACCTTTAGAGTCGTAGGTACCAACTTCATCCAGGACATGATTCATCCAGGACATGACTCATTTGTCCTCGTCTTCCAACCTCAGAGGCTCCAAGTAGGTGACCATGTCGTTGTCAGTCATGGTTATTCCGCCACCATATTCATCGTCATCGTCATCCTCTTCATCGCTATCGTTTTCCATATTTCCCTTCGCTGGCCCTGGTTCAAAGTGTGGCCTGTTTTCCGTCTCTTTTGGCGATGCAAAGCTTCCGACACTGTATGGTGGAGGTAGTGCGTCAACCGCGGAACTGCTGGTATCTGACCGGGCGCCAGACTTGGGCGGCGACGCGTTAAGAGATTTGGGCTCTGTCCCACCAAAACCTTTGTAAGGAACAGTGCTGGGTCCCCCGGAGACAGGCACCGAATGTACTTTCCTGACAACAGGTCGCTCCTCACCCTTGGGGGTACCAGTGGGGAAAGATATCTCCCGATGGGTCTTCTTCCCCAGTGGCTTCACTGCCACAGGCGTGACCGGAGGCTCAGGGTCACCTCCGAGCTCAATGAGGGTTCCCGTCTTGCTGCGATCTGTGTCTTCGAGCTGTATGTCCTCTTCTTTCGCAATCGGCCCTTCGCCACCAGTGACATTGGGGAATCCGCATCTTGTGAGGATCTGTGCGATCAACGCCGGATATCGAAGATGGCCCATAACCTCCTGGCTCAGGTCGATATTCTCAACGCCCTCGATATCCTCGATGGCCTGCAGTCCGGCAATGCCCAGCTGGATGCTTGTAGTACGATATAAAAATGCGAGGATATAGTCGTTCTCCGAGTAGACATTGAACATCTTCCCGGCGACAACGCTGCGCATCATCTGCCAGTGGTTCCGGTTTGATGGTGTAGGGGCCCCAATGAAAACCACATTTTCCACGAGCCCAAACGCCTGGCGCTCGGCAAGAGTCTTCAGACAGAAGTAGATGACCCTTGCGCCTAGTGAAAACCCTACCAGTGTCACCGGCCTCTCTCCCTGCACCTTATTGATCAAGGCGTCGGCCAGAATCCGGCCGGCCTTCTCTGAGCGGTTCTTGGCGAGGTTGAAAGGGTTGTCAACCCCGGACGCCAGCTTCAGGATCTGGAAAGGCCAGAGTGCTGCCCACAAGGTAGCCAGCACAGTGCGTTTCAGGACCTCAAGTTTGAGAACACCCCAGGCGTACGACGACACCATTTCATCAAGTGCGCGACCCAATTGGATGAGAATGTCCATTTCGTACCGCAACGCGAAGGCCTCGGTCTCATCGCCGAGGACACGCCAAGGCTTCGTGACTTCATCCTCACTCATAAGCCAGCCATTGATTCCGATGGTGACTCCGAGACGCCGAATGTCCTTGTCCTCTTTTCGAAATGCCGGACCCCATTCATTTTTGAGGGGCAAAAAACAGAAGTCTTTGACTTCTCTGGCGTATTTGTCCATCATTTCACCCTGGTTACGTTAGCTGCGAAGGACTGCGGGATGAGACGCCACAAGGATGAGGACTCACAGTCATCTTCGCCCCGAATGCGCCGAACAATGTTCCAACCAGCGCGCCATTCATCCAGAACACCCCCAGAAAGCTAGCCAGGCCTCCTAGCCCAACAGAACCCATCAACCCTCCAATGGCACCTGCGACGACGGGAGCAGCAAGCCCACCCGTGACGCCGATAAGTGCCGCCCCCGCAACCGACGCGAGGCCGACCTTCCAAAACCTGCCAGCCTGGTTCTGCTGCTTACGTTTCTGAGCTTCCGCGTCGGCAGACATGGTGCTGTTCTCCTTGGCTTTCTCTGCTTCTGCAGATGCCTCGATCATGGTTTTCGCGATCTCCTTTTCCTCGTCTGCCAAGAAAGAGAGTGGAAGCTCAAACGCAGAAGCGAGATAGGTGATGAAGGCCCTCGAGTATGCGGAGTAGTGGCCGGTGGAAAGCAGAAGAATCAGGACGGCGCTGAGGACCTCTCTCCGGTCCTCGACTGCTAAGGTCGTGAGCCTTGTAGGAATAGGATGATAGATGGCTTGAAGGGATTTTACCGCCTTGGCGGTATATTGAGAGGTACTGTCGGCGACCTTTCCTTCTCCGCCAAAGTCGATGAGATCTTCCCCTTCGGCAGGGGTCTCCATCCGAGCCTGGTCAATCTTCTTCTGCCGCTCCTGACGCGCCGCTAGGATTTTGTTGTCGTCGTTGACAGACAGAACCTCCTTGAGATTAGTGAGGAACTCCTTCCTCCACTCATCGAAGCGAGCAAGGGCCGCCTTGCGCAATGCGATGAGCTCCGGGCTGGGCGGAGTGCGCCTCTGTGACACGGAGGCATCTGCCTTGGCCGTTTTCGCGGAAGCAGAGGGCGGGCCGTGCTCTGAAGCAGGTGGCTGGCCTGGCCCGGAGTTATAGGAGCCCCATCCACTCTGGTCGTCATCCTCCTTCTGTAGTGTTAATTGGGAACGGATGTATGTTGTGATTTCGCCCACGAGCTGGTAAAGTGCTTTCCGGCGGGCTGTGTTGAGCACCACGACCATCTGGCGAGGCTCGGAACTTGAAGGCGCCATGCTGCGGAATCTCTACGGCAGGGTTTGTCTCAAGAGTGTGGTGAAATAAATCTCAGATGGAAAAGAGTGTGTGTTCACGAATGTCATGAGACAATACCTAAGTATGCAATTGTGTTGAACGGACTGCATGTGCTTATCTTAGGCGGCTGCCTGTAAGTGCACTGCCTGCCAAGACTCGAATAGGACGTTGGTCCTGTTGGTACGGCAAAAAATGGGCATCAGATCAGTTTGAAATGTAAGCATGCAAGAGGTACACAGGAGGCATGTACCTCCCAGTTCCTCATAGAGAATCTTACTTGCCAATCGTGGATGGTGTGATGTCTGACTGCGGCACTGAAGGTGGACGGAATAGGGGCACATCACAAGCGCCGAACTATAGCCAATGAAACCGTGCCATTTGCCCCACATCCAACGTCTCCTGTTTGAGGCGGCCCGGGGTCGATATCTCCATTCTGACAGCCACTTTTAATTTTTCAATCTCGACCTCCGTTGGGGTCAATTTTCATAACGCAATGTCTGATATATTTCCAGCAGGGCCGTAATCGGCTTGAATCATAAATTCTAAGTTTGTAGGTATGTAGTGCTTCACCGTACTAACTTGACTCCTCTCAAGTTGCCACACACAAAGACACCCGCTGTATGTAACCTTGCGTGCGAGTATTTCTATCGATGAGGGCGGAATATAACAAACACAGGATAAGTCTTGAATTCACTGAAGGAGAGGGGGGGGGGACGTCTTTCACCAAGGCCAGGGAGTGTGGCCGTGTTCGTTTCCCCATTGAGACTGCTAGAGGCTACGGAAGACTCTTGAGGGCTCCGGTGCACGTGGAGTATCTGTGTCGCTTAAGTTCAAGCCTCCCTCGAAGAATCAAGATGGATGTTGGTTTGTTTGTCGCTCGACGACTGTAAAAGGTGTATAAGCGATCTTCGCAGTTTGGAGGAGACATTGCATGTCACGCGCTCTTAAATCGGACGGAGGATAGGAAGACACGCGCTTAATACGCCGACACTGGTCTCGATTAATGGTCCAGTAGAAGACTTTCGAGTAGACCACTATCACACATGTCAGCTTTCCATGATCTCAAGTTCGAACTACCGTGGGGTTTATATCTCCAAGTTAAACAACCTACAAGTGATATCCGGCGAAACGGCGAGGGCAGAGTAGAGTTGCTTCAGACAGTGGATTCGAATGATGCTGACAGTACTGACATCTGGACCAGACCACCAAGAAAGATGCCTATTATCATGATATTTCGCGTAGAGGCCATCTGCAGCTTCCAGGTTTAGTAGACGGGTAGAAGGAGGACAAGAACATTTGAAGTAACACAGGTTATAGTTATTGTTCGACGCAGACACAGCATGGCGCCTTCAGTGATACTCACAGTCAGTGGCGGTATCTGTCGCTAAGGCGATGGCGAAGAGTGCCTCCTGGTTGACGCAGGTTGAATGAGGGTTCAATATTGAGATCCCATTGCGAGGCAATCGGCATACAAGAAACTAGAACGACAGCCGAGTACGAGGCACGCCTCATCGCGAAGGGAAAGACATACACATTGAGCGCAAGTATAAACGCTATGATCCACCCGATTATGAGTCTAATCAGTATCCAGGTCATGTTCTCGAATTTCGGAGTTGCAAAAACATGTTCATACAACAGGAGGACGCTTTTTTTGTCATTCCCACCGCGGGTCATGTTATTAGCGCAAGTCCAAATGTTGTCTGCGTATAGACAATAAGTTATTTCGGAAGAATCACATCGTACATAATCATGTTGCTACTTACCTTGTTGAACATGAAAATGTCTTCAGGATCGGGGCTTATAGTGCCAAGGCTGCCGAATGGGGTTACTGAAGGGCTGTAACCTCGATGCCGCCGGGACGATTGTTTTGAACACACTATGAGGTAGTTGCCATATACGTATTACAAAACGGCTTCGGCTCCAAGTTCATTCAGAAGGGATATATTTTTCTGAAATGGTATCTTTATTCTGAACTATTATCTTCATTCTCAAATGGTTTCCAGATGTCTACGTATATAAATACCTCCTAACAGGTGCCTTCCCTTTAAGATTTCAAGGCAATGCCCTTTAAGATCTTCCTTTTGAGATCTTCAAAACTTCACGGCCAAGACCTTCAAGGTCTTCGAGACCCTCAAGACGTTTCAGATATTTGAGTAGTTACCTGGGTAGACTAAGTAAGTTACTCTCGAACAGTAGAACTTCATCCCTAGCCAACATTGAAGACCGCTACTTCTAGGTAGCTAGAGATTATCTCCGTAGGTACCTGGAAACGATCTAGGTCCAAAACAACCTAGGTACCTATAAATAGTTTAGATCTTGAAATAATCTTAGAAATCTAAGATATCCAGATGGATCAACGGTCCGACGTAATTCAAACAACCTTCCCGTTTCAATTTCGGTCAGTAACCGTTTCTAGGAAGGGGCAGTACCTCGAGCCTTTCAAAAATAACCAGCCCCACGGTATATTTGTTAGAGCTGATAACGGAACGGCTCAGGGGGCTGAGAGTCACGTGATCAGGCGCCTGTGCACACTCCTACCACTTGTCCCACTAGCCTCGCCGTTATCTTCGTATTTGAACCTATCAGGGAAGGCCTAGCTAAGCCTAGCTACGCTTAGCCAGGCCTTCCCCTTCAGCTATTTTCAGCTTTGATTTGATACCGCCACATTTTCCGAACTAACCCGACGACCCAACAGATTACAGGCTATCTCAAATTATTGACTCGTCACTTGCTTCTCGGCTAAACACCCCAAATGTGTCTTCGCTTCTTTCCGCGGGCCTCTACGCATGCCAAGTCTTGAACGAACATCAAGTTGCCTCCGCCAGGCAATGGCCATTCCCATGTAAGCCTTGGCAATCAAAGAAGATAGTCTGAGGTTGGGGATGAGAAGGTGATGTTTCCGCAGGCCGCTGTTGGTAGAACGGTTCGTAACTACCTAAGGCAAGGCTATGACACAAGACTTCACCGGTCATCTTCATTGTGCATCTTGGAGAAGTGGATCATTATGGAGTAAGATACCAAACAGGAGATGGCGCAAGATTACCGATATAGTCAGTCGAACCTTATTTGATGTCAGGATAATTGGACAAAAGATCCTCTGGAGGTTCGACAAGGCAAACAAACAAGATTCTGGCCGCTAGGAAGCCCACTTTTGCCGTACTATTCGAAGCCCTCGATAGTTCAAAGGTCTAATATGCACGAGTGGAGCAGCCTCGCGATTCCCAATTGGTGGTTAAATTGGTGCCATGTCAGCCTGGGCAAGTATACTAATGCAACCCATCAATAGTCTACTGGAAATCAGGTTGTGCTCAGACTATCAGACGGAAAGAGCCACGGGGAGGAGGAGTATTGCCATCGAGGTTTCCGTAGAAACAGCCTCGAAATCAAGAATATATAATAGGCGGGATAGTAGAAGAAAAAAAAGGATCAGACAGTCCAAACCCAAGCTTCATCACAATTTCCATCAACCCGCTCATACACCGACCAAATCCCAACGAACTCGAAGATGTCAGACGAGACTGAAGTGGTTGTTGGTAAGCCTACATTGGAATCCCATTGCAACATCTCAAATCTAACCTAATCAATGGAAAATAGGAGCCCTTGTCAGGCTTGATCAGCCAAAGAAAGGAGAGACTACATGGGTCGCTACGCAGACTCAGAATCTTCACAGTCTCCCCCCGCCTGGAGACGCCAATGGGCGCCATGAGTTTCGCTGGTCTTTAGGGCCGATAACAGTAAGTCAAATTTGAGGATTTGAAGGAGACACTGATTGCTAATATCTTATAGCTCGTCGGATATATTGAGACTGATACATATGGGATCGGTGTCTCTGTCACCGTCGCTGGCATCTCTGTCGGGAATATCTACGGAAACCTGAAGGACGGTGTTGGTCTCAAGATAGACCTGTTCGTCGTTAAAGGGAGCATCTCGTTCTCCCTGAAGGATGGACATGAGCTCTGGGTTCATCTGGATGTTAAGATTACTTTCGACGGCAATTACAGCGGTGACTACAAGATCATCGGTTGGTAAAACATGTCGATCACAAGCGAAAGGTTGAGATAGACTTGTACACGGGTATTATGACTCATCCAACATGCGGTTAATAGGAAGACTACTCCTGTGTAGAACACACAAGTAAGCGCCAAGGTTCAACACCTGCGCTCGAAGCGATATCTTATGTATTCAATAAGAAGTACGGCAGATTGACCGACAAATATCGTGTTGTGTATTTGTGAGAGTGAATCTACGCGAATATTCATTTGATGCTGAATGTGTTGCAATGCAAACTACTTAATCATGGAGCCAAGTGTTTCTGCTAAGTATTCCTCTGGATGAAAGACTTCCGTGGCTTGAATACCCAGGGAATTCAGTTTTCCGGCGCATCTGCTGAGGGGAATGGTCATTCAGTGATGCTTAGGGTCAGGGTCCCACACGGATCATGCGATTTGGCTAAGCTATATTAAATCTAGCCCTTCGGAATGAAATCAGAAGGGCCTGCTTCGTTTCGAAGGACCTGGATGCAACAGTACATGTATCACTCACCAACCAACAGACAACCCATTTGTTTCTAAAATTATCCAAGCAAGGGCGCTTTTCTTGCGCGTTCTTATTTCACGTAATTTCTTTTCCCTCATTCTAACTTCAATCTTCTTTCCCGAGTTCATGGGCAAAGATTCTGTTTACCCCCGCCATGTTGCTCAAGACTATCATCCTCGTAGGAGCCATATGGGCAGTCACCAAAATAGCCAACAGCCTTTTCCAGTCCAAAACTGGTTTTCCGAGGGTTGGTACGAACCCAGGACCTTTCAACCTTCGCACATGGTGGGCTCGGTGGAAATGGTGCAAACGGGGACATGAATATGTGATACGGACATGTCAACAGGTATGGCAAGATACATGGGCTTTGATAGGGCCGGCGGATTCCCAAGGACTGCTCTACTGGTACTGATCATAATCTGACACACAAAGTCCAAGAACACGAACTATGTTATCCAGACGTTGATGGGCGATACCATTGTGCTTGCTCCTAAGTTCCTCAATGAGCTCAACATGCTTCCCGAATCCAAGCTGAGCTCGACTGCGGCCTTAGTGGACAGCGTCATGGGCGAATACAATGGCGTGGATCTCCTTTTGCAAGATCATTTGACCTCCGATATCTGCAGGGGCCCTTTCACAAGAAACCTACGTAAGATAGTCAAGAGTATGATGGAAACCCTGTTCTAAATGCTAATTCAGCGGCGAGATTTGTCTCAATCATGGCTGAAGAGCTTCAAGCTGCCATGGCGGAATCACTTGGCCATAACACAGTTGGAGGTGAGTTGTGTACACTCTTTCAGTGTCTATCTGACGTTGGGTGACTGACCCCAGAGTCTACGAATGCCACATCAGAGCCAGTAGTCTGCTACGATCTTCTGGTCTCCTTTATTCACCGTATCTCATCCTTGGTCTTTGTCGGCAAGGCTTACTGCCACAGTTCGATCTGGACCAGCGCCGTAACAACCTTGCCTATCGATGTTGAGATTACTAAGTTCCTCCTGCTGCCATTCCCAGCTTTTATTCGTCGCTTTATTGCACCCCTGATCCTACATCGAGATCGCATTTTTCGCTAACGCATTGCAGTGCGCGACCTCCTCTTTCCTTCGTCAGAGAACATTGCGGTGCGAGAAGAACCTAGCGTGATGAAACTACTTATAGAAAGTGGGAAAGATACAGATCCAGACAGTATAACAGCCAGACTTCTGCTCTTAACGGCTGCTGCGGTAAGTCTACCCCCAGACTCGTCAGGGCAGGTTGAAGTCCGATCTGTGGCTGATAGTGCGACATCCTCAGCTCTATACATCATCCATGGCGATAACACACGCGATATTCGATCTCTGCGCCATGCCAGAGTATATCGAGCCGTTGCGGGCTGAAGCGTAAAGAGCTCTCGCTCAAGAAAATGGAGAATGGCAGTTCTCGGCTATCAAAAACCTGCGTCGGCTGGACAGTTTCCTTAAGGAATCCCAGCGTGTGAATCAGTCCACATTTCGTAAGCAGCGTACCGCTCCCAAAATGAGGCGACGTGATGTCAATGACTGAACATACTTCTAGTCGGCTTCGATCGCAAGGTCATGTCTCCTATCAAGCTGTCTGATGGCAAGACCTTCCTTCCACGCGGGTCCTCAATCGTCATACCTGGAGGACCCATGTCACGGGACTCGACATTCTACGATGATCCTTGGCACTTTGATGGTCTCCGCTTCTATAAAACAGACGAGGATGGAGACTTAGGCTCTATGAGTACACAGCAGGAGTATACAGGTATCGAGCCGGGAAACCTTTTCTGGGGGAACGGCAGGTTCACCTGTCCGGGGCGATGGTATGCAGCCACCATGATCAAACTGATCGTGGCAAATTTGCTGCTCGGTTACGACATTTCGTTCCCTCCCGGCCAGACGGAACGGCCGGCGAACACTAAGTACGACACTGAGGTGCACCCGGATTCGAGCAAAAGATTGTTCTGAGAAGGCGTAGCTCCTGACACCCATCGGCGGCAGTCACCGCTTTTCAGGGGTCTTTGGAAACGTACATCAACCTATACCACAGCTGCAAGGAACGTGAAGTATCAAGGTCATAAGGGCGATCTTCGCCCAATGGCTCGCCAAAATAATAGACCGAAGCCTGTTCGATGCCAGTATCTCTCAAGCGACCCTTGCTGGTCCTAGCCTTACCTCAATGTTAATCTGAGAGCATTGAAGTCTACCCTAGGGTATCTACCTCCAGCTATACCAACACGCCTTTCGCTCTTCGATATATATGACTATGTCCCTCTAATTTACGTGGGTACGCTTCCGCGGCTCCCACGCCCTCCGCTACAGGTTGATTGATTAACTTGTTTTGTTATTAAAACACATAGAGCTTATCTATAACTGAAAACTTTAAGGGGGTCACACACTATACATATTGTACTCGATATCATATCGTACATATGTATGATATCGCCACGTAAACTATCCCCACCCATGCACCAGGCTGCTCAGTGTATTGATTGACCATATAAAAGAGTCTCAGTGGAATCGGACGGAAATCCGAGGCAGATATCGGTTCCGGCCCATCGCAGCTTGCATGAACTAGAACGGGATCTACTGCGCGTTCCATTGCTTTGCTGCAGTGCACTCGATCGGCATGCCGCACCAGAGACTCGATGATTTCTTGATTCCCATTGTCCACTGCCCTTGACAAAGTTAGTCCTCCTCTTACACGAGGGACGGCGTGGGCTAGTAAGTTCGCATCAGCGGTAACTCAGAAGCTGGACACTCCGACATCTCCCAGGACGTATCGAAGCCCTAAACGCTGAAAACGCAGTGATATGACCCAAGGAATCCGGGAGGATGTCTGGATTTTAGCCGATGATTAGTAGGAAGCGTTAAACGTGTATAGTTGTTCCAATGCACAAAGAGGCTCAGCAGCATAGAAAGTCGGTTTAGAAAGGTCAAAAGGTTGCTTCCGTTCGGGATAATGGAAGAGGTGCCCGCCTTGACAACTAGTATAGCCAAGGTAACTTCCTTTCATGTCCTAGAAATGAAGTTGACAAGAAGGTGAATGGGTTATTAAGCTTCAAGAGCTCCACGTCGGGTAGAGGGACGAAATCAGCTCTCAGAATCGTCTCAAGTATTGTTGTAATGTCGTGATATTCTACGGTACTATACAACCCGCCAGTCTATGAAGATATGGACGAATGTTGAACTTGGGAGCTCTAATACAAGTTCACGAGAAAAAAGAAATCGGCTCGTTCGGGAGAATCGTAGTAATCCTACGTGAAAGCCTCAGTCTGTTTACCACACCATTCCACAAACCTCGTCGCAACTCCCGTCCCACCCTCAGGTTCCTGTTTCATTGAGGTCTCGAGTCCTGAAGGAAGACTGCCGAACCTCCCCCACGGATATACATAAGCACCGCTCTTCTCAGGTGTCAACTCAGGGGAAAGTGCTGCCCAGAGCTCCGTGTACGCCCCAAGCGTGGGTGGACACACCAAGAATGTGTCCTGCAATCGCGAAAGCTGTCAGTAGATTCACATCCAAGTCACGGTTGAAGACCGCCACGCTAGAAGCCACAGCCCCTCACCGTGATCCAATGGCCCACACCGGTCCAGTGCCGCTGCAATACAGTACGCAAGTTCCCCGGATTGAAAGCCGCATGCACGACGCCCGTATCCGGTGTCGTCTTTGCGAGCTCCCGCGCGAAGAAGACATTGCCGACTTTCGTCTGGCCGTAATTGGACGACACGCCTTGATCCTTGGGACCACCATCGTCATCAATGACGATCCCGTGTGGCTGTGGGCAGTCAAGGTGCACAGCGATGGAAGCAGCCCAGGTTACACGCACGCTGGCTGTTGGGGAGGAGGCGGCGGTCTTCGTGAGGAGAGGCAGGAGGAGCTGGTAGAGCAGGTAGGGACCTAGACAATTGGTGCCTACCTGTAGATCGTTACCGTGCGCGTCGGTGCTGCCTTTGGGTGGGTACATGACCTGCGAGTCCACAGGTACATATGTTAGATAGGCGAGCTGTGAATGTGGGGAAAAGTTGCTTGGAATGCGATGATCAGAGGAGACATACACCGGCATTGTTCACGAGGACATCAAGGCGCTTGTTCAGAGCAGTAAAGGAGTGGACCGCAGGTTTGATGGTAGAGAGGTCGGACAGGTCAAGATGCAGGAAATCGACGTGACCGGTGCTCTTGGGCGATGCCCTCCTGATACTCGACATGGCTTTTTGGGCTTTGGAATCAGAACGGCCAGCGATCCAAACAGTCGCATTGTGGGCGTAGAGAATCTTGCTTAGTTCGAAGCCCACGCCGCATAACCACCCGTCACCAGGAAGACCTACGGTAAATGAGTGCATGCGTCAGAGACATGGAATTAAAGGGGGAAGAGGGCAGTTCTACTGACTCTTCCCCTTTGATCGGGACAGTTCTTCTCCGTGATAGGTGCAGCTAGGATGAAGAAGAATTGGCTGAGAATGTTGCCCATAATATAAACCGGATAAAAGTCTCTTGTGACTGAAAGGTTATTGTCTGGTCAAGGCGATTTGAAAGAGTTGGGCTTTTGACGGTCGTCAATCTCGTCCCATTTATTATCCCACTCTTGCATGTCCTGTGCGTGTTGGTCCTGTGCGTGTTGGTCCTATGCGTGTTGGTCCTATGCCGTACTTGGAAGATATCAAGTGCTAATTAAAGTACATATCTAAACTTTCGTGTGACTAAGAGCCACAGTGACAGATAAGCAACCACATAGAAACGGTGTTTCCGTCATCCTCCAATACCGGTCACCATGCCACAAGTCTACAAGACCGTAAGAGAGGTGGCACACATGTATGGTGCTTTGTAACTTTGAATGTTATCCAATCAGGACTCCCAATGCCTGCATGTACCCAGGTGCCACGCATCGTGTATGCAGGTGCTCAGTAAGTTCATAGGGTTACTGAGCAACATTAAGATACGTACTCATGTACTACCTGCCTAGATAGGTATGTTTTCGTGAGAATTTAATGTGATGAAGTGTCATGAAATGCTCAAGGCTGTTTGCCCAGGGTGAGTTTGAGCAGCCGTAAATTTGATCAGAATAAGTCACCTCAAGGTCCAATGAATGATTCAACTCAAAATATATGATTTACTCTTATACCCTACATTTCCATACTTGCAACATTATCTGAAAATCAAGAGAAGGTTTGAATCCAAATATAAACCAATAGTAAGACCGGTTACACCGCTCTGAATAAACCATGACAAGTTACATATGTAGTGTCGTCGCACTTAAACTTGGATACCCTATGAGGTGACTCGTAAATACTCGGCTAGGTACTTGAACAGTTACCTAGATGTAGTACCGGTATCGAGTCCGACGTCTGAAAACCTTGAAATGCCTGCATAATCACGCATCACATTTGATGTAGCAGACCAGGATGCACAGTGCTCACAGGCCCACGGTATGATGTAGCGACCTCAGGCCTTGACCCTTCTTGTTGAGTACATATACAGGCTGCCATCCCCTTGGTAGAGCTGTGGATTCAAGCAAGATTGCATGCATTTCGAGAGAGGAATGGATGTCCTGCAGCCACCCCCTCGAGGTGTCATTTTTGACCTTGGCGATGTCCTTTTCACCTGGTCCGCCAATACGAAGACGACTATTCCTGCTCGAAAGTTAAGAGAGATTCTCTCAACACCTGTCTGGCATAGCTATGAGCGTGGTGAGGTCACTCGGGATTCATGCTATGAGTTGAGTGCTCGACAATTATCCCTCCAGGCTTCTGAGATCGCCGAGGCTTTCGCCCAGGCACGCGAGTCTCTGCAACCTAATTATGCCATTGTTTCTTTCCTTCGCGGGCTGAAGGTTGATCCTTCAATCCAAGTGTATGCAATGTCCAATATCGGCAGGGAAGACTTTGAGGAACTCGCAACAAAGATGGACTGGCTGCTTTTTGATCATGTGTTTACTTCAGGAGCGGTGGGCAAGCGAAAGCCAGAACCGGGATTCTACCGCCACGTCCTGGACCAGATCGGCTTGGCCGGCAACCAGGTTGTCCTCATTGACGACAAGGAAGATAATGTCCATGCAGCACAAGAATTGGGTATTCGGGGATACGTGTTCGGGGACTCGACAGTTCCCACATTGCGCCACATGCTTGACAGTCCAGTCGGCAAGGGCTGGAGATATCTGTTCCAGAATGCGAAGCAGTGTAACTCAATCACGAACAGCGGAGTTACCTTCGCGGACAATTTCTCGAAACTGCTGATTCTGGACACCTTGCAGGACCAGTAAGTCGGTGTTCATCTGCAAGATGTGCCAATGAACGTTGTACATATGTACATACTTAAGTAGCCAGCGACTGACGCCATGTTCTTAGAACCCTTGTCGATCTCACTTGGGGATCTAGGAGGACCTGGAATTTCTTCACCAGTGAGGAATCTTTTACACATCGGCGAAGTTTGAAAAATGGAGCCACTGATCAAGACGTGTTTGCCAGATAAACCAGCACTTATTCCGGGAGAGGTATTTTCTGATGATCTTGACACAACATCCCTCGCTCTGAGAGTTCTTCGGCCGTCCTCGACCGAGACTGCCTCGTCACTTCTTGACACAATGGCTGAATATGTCAACGAGGACGGCGGTTTCCAGGTAAGCCTCCAGTCACTGGGTCGGCCAGAGTGATAACTTGATAGCAACGCAAATCCTCTCACTAAGCAGCACTCAGACGTATTTCGACCGCGACAAACCTCGAGTGGATCCTATTGTCAGCACAAACATACTCGCCTGCTTCTATTCCTACAATCGCGGCCACGAGTTCGAACGAACCCTCCAACTTGTACACTCAACGCTCTTGAACCGATCCTACATACAGGGGACCCGGTACTACCCGTCTCCAGATTGCTGTCTGGGCTTTATTGGGCGTCTACTGCGGTCTTCGCGCGATCCCCATCTCCATTTGACACTGGGTGCATTGTTGAAGTCTCGAGTTCGTGAGCGCCTCGGTCTGGACGGCAGCGCATTGGATTTGGCTATGCGTATCATCACGTGCGCCCAGATGGGAGTCGCATGCGAGGACGATCAACGCGCCTTGCTGGAAATGCAGTGTGAGGATGGGAGCTGGGAAGCTGGCTGGATGTATCAGTATGGGTCTACGGGGGTCAAGATCGGGAACCGCGGGGTGACTACGGCAATGGCGGTTGCAGCACTATTGTCTTGAAATATCGCTATACAGACAACGGGAAGAGGAAGCTCAGCGGCAACATCGTGGAGTACATATATATAAGCTTTGTTCACTTCTGTTGACGTTGATCATTACTAGTTAGATAACAGGTTGATGACATAACACGAAACAAAACACCTGCGCAATGCGGTTGAAGCCGTGTTAGAGACAGCAAGGACCAATAGGACAGTGGCAAGGCTCTAGCCTCGAGACTCCACTATGAAGGACCTCGGACAAAGCCCGATGTCGGAAGCATATGGCATCATCATCTGATATTCTCAGAATGTTATGTCAAGTCGTCCTCTCAGTTCTCACAGATAATGAGAGTTTTTTGCAAGCAGTAGATAGTAGTCATTGTCAGTCACTCGTCGCGGAACATTGTAGGAAGCGACTTGGAGAGACCAGAAAGAAAGCGAGGTGCAGCCGTGAGTCTGACTTATCAGAAAGTGATGATACTGATGAGAGAAGGCAACATGTTACTAGAATACTACACCCTGCCTTCCCATTCAAGTATTTTGACCCAGGAGGCCTTCATATCAATAGCGCCCGAGACGCGTTGACGGTGCAGTACAAGGAGGGTTAGACAATGTCTGTAACAGCAACCTGGAGCCCCAATGATCTTCATGAGGTCCAGCTGTGTTGCGTGTGTATTTGATGGAAATAGTAATTACATAATTATGGCTGCGATGGCTGCTATAGCAACGGGCAGATTTTGTTTGCAACACCCGATGGGAGACGCGTTCATTCCCCGTAGGAAACCGAGACCACTCTATTCCTTCTTGGGCTTCTTGATGGGGTTGCCCTGCTCGTCTACGAGTCCCTTGGCCCGCATCACCTTGAGGGCATCATGAAGAGGGTCGAGCGAAGGGTCCGGCGCCTTGTGCGAGCCGAAGTAGGTGTCGGCCCAGGTGAAGTATTGTCCGTAGTTGACGGTGAAGTACATGTGGTGGAGGGTGTGATGCGCGGGGCTGTTGATGAACTTCTCGACCCAGTGACCCGTGATCATGTCGCCGTCGTGGATGAGGATGGTCCAGATCTGGACGGCCACAAACAGGGCCATGTACAGATATCGCTGGATTGGGAAGATGAACGGAAACACGCTTTTGTCGAATGTTAGCTGGAGGTGCGGCAAGCAGCCGTGCTGAAAAGGTGAGGGGGACTCACTGGTATGGCAGAGACTGCACATATCCGTCAAGCGGGTGGAAAGCCAGGGCAGCGAACGGTGTGGGAACTAGTGTTGATGTATCGTCAGTAACCCGGTGGTACCGCTGGCGCATGCCGGATTTGCAAGGGACAGAATGCGACTCACTGATCCATTTGTGATGTGGCTTGTGGATGTACTTGTAGACACTGGGGTGATGCTCCAGGCGATGAATCCAGTAGATACCGATATCGTTGAAGGCCATGTACAGCACCATGGACATCACCAGCCAGGTGTAGCCATACTCTCCTACATCGGCATAGAGCAGGCTCTTGCCACGAACCTCGGCTAGGAACCAGGGCAGGGTCAGGATGTTGATCCACGGAATGGCGGACAGCGACGACTTGATCTCCTGGCGGACTTGGTTCTTCAGGAAGCGGGGATGGTACTCGACACGTCGGTCATATATGGTGTAGTAGGACAGAGCGCTGAAGATGAGGTAGAGAGAGGTCGCTCCAAACTGCGTGATGGCCAGAAGGGATATGATCTGGCGATAGATGTTGTCCCGCGGCCACAGGGACTCAGGGGCCACGCTGGGGAGACTCGAGCCGGGACTTGAATACGTCCCGTTGCCCAGGTCGGCGACGGTGCCGGGACGAGGTAGGGCCCAAGCATAGGCCTTGTCCAGTATGAGAGGATCAAGCAGCTCGAGGGCCAAATCCATCGTGAATGAGTGGCACGACGCTTTTAGCGGCGAGTGCGGCTTGTTGAGAGCTAGCGGCGTCGCGGATGCAGGTGAGTTGTTGTGTGTGGAACGAGCAAGATTAAAGATAAACAGTCAATGTGATCAAGGGAGCAAGCGAACAGCTAATCTCAATTGATGTCTGCTGGGTTTTTTTTTATGTCCCCTGCACATTTGCTTACATAGGGGGTGGGTCAAAAACTTCCGATAACGGGAAATTAGCTGGCTACAAAGGGAAACGGGAGAACAGGGTCGAGGATATGTAAGTATGTACGCTATCGAGACAAAAAATAATTTGACAACAGTGAGACTCGAACTCACGCCCCTTTCGAGACTACGAATGAAGATTCTTCATATGAAGAAATCGCCTGAACGTAGCGCCTTAGACCACTCGGCCATGTTGCCCATGTTTGAGCTGATTTTGTGTGGGTTATGACTAGCAGGTTTTCCAGGGAGTGGATGGGCTGTTCATCGTGGCTGTTTTAAACTCCTCCGGAGGTCCGATTTGACTCGCGGCACGAGCTACGGAGGACATCGGCAATGTAGCACCGAGAACAGGGGACATGCTCCCTTGCTAGGCTTACAAATCCGTGTATCCCAGTTCCGGTTCGGTTCTAACTCAGGAGTATAGTATTACATATGGAAAGTGACGTCCACCTGCCTGAGGAATACCTTTATTCCGGGACCATGTACGTACCTAAGTAGGTACATGTGCACGTGCACGTGCTGGACCCCAATAGCGGGAGGCTCCGATCATACCTATCTATACCTAGGTAGCTAGGTATGTACGCAGGTAGGTAGGAGGCAGGCAGGTAGGTAGCTACTGTATGTGCTCCGGTACCTTGTAAGGTCATCACGTGCGGGTTATCTGCTATGTTTCATCCTCCCAGGTTCCAGCAATGGGCTTCCCTCAGTCTGACAGTTGGAGCATGCCAGGGGAAGATTCGACTCCTTCAGAAGCTCTTGTCTTTTTGGCAAAACAAGCCAAACAACTTAGGAATAGTACCGCTTAGCTAAGGATATAAGATGAGGAAGATTGCTTCGCAAATCTCGTCTCCTGTTTACAAAAGTCCCTCTCATCTTCCTGCAACGGGGGAGGGGGGAGCCAAGGAAGATAAAAAAAAAGACTGCAGAAATGGCCTCTGCGTTGTTGGCTGGGGACATATCGACAACTCATCCCCCCCATCTATCTTATATGTACTCCGTACACTTTGCAAAGGGACAAATCCTCCTCAAGGCCAGGCAGAAAAGGTTGGTCCTGTCCCGTAACCCGCCTGCGTTGCCGTCGTGGCTGTTGGTTGTCGTTGTTGTCATACGCTGCCTAACTGCCGATGAATCCAGATCAATTGCTTATTACAAAAGGACCCAAAGAGCAATACCGTACCACAGTACAAAGACCAAGCAAAACAATCCGTACATATATACATAACACATAATACATAAATACATAGTATGTAGCAATAGGCAGGGGTCTCACGACTATACCCAGTCTGAACATAAAAGAATGGAAAGTCGGTACCAAATAGCAGCACCCGACAGTCTGGAACAGCCTCAAGTGCTATCACGCGCCCTTCCTTTCTTTGCAGTAGCCCGCCCAGCAGTCCCAGATACCCAGTACCGCTATACCGTTGCACCCGGCCGCTCGGGCAGGACTCCACACACCAACACAATCACCACAGGGCACCACAGGGGCATCACAGGGCACCTGGGCGCCACACTGGCTGCGGGGATACAGAAGTACCGTACAGAGTGCCGGGAAGATCTGGTATCCAGTGCAGCCAGTGCCACACCACCAAAAGGACCAGTAACAAAACCCACTCACTGGCCACAAACTGCACACACCCTGCGCTAATTGCTGCTGGAACCAGCGGGAAGGTGGGGCTTGTCTTTTACTTGCAGCCGACGCTACCAAAGGCCCGCCTCTCCAAAAGTTCACAACTTCAAGATTGACAAGATTCGGACCCGGACCCGGACCAGGACCCAATCTCATCTCTCGTCCAACACTCCTCCTCGTCAGAAACAACGCTCCAGACCTGCTCCTGCTCCCAGGTCTGAACCACCTCCGTGTGCTTGGCCCCCCCCAACAGGAGCTGGACGAAGAGAAAAAAAGGAGGCCATGACTCGGGCTATATAGATCTGGGGAGAAGACGGAGACCTCGAACGGACGACACCGGGCATTCATTTGTTTATTCATTCTTCTTGTTGCCAAATGGGCCAACGTCTCATCAACATCTTCAAACCCTCGTCTAGATCACTGTCTGTGTCACTCAGTCTTCTGCCCACCTCTTTCCGGACCTCGCCTCTCGCCTCCTCCAGGTGTCTCACCCCCCGACGCCACCCCCGGCCTCTCACCACCATGTCCGCCTCAGACAGGCTCAACCCAACCTATGACAATGCCCTTCACCTCCTTTCCTTGCTCCAGTCCAACAAGACTATCATCAACCTCTTCACGGCTTCCTCCAAATCAGACGACATCAATGCCTCCGCCATCCCAGAGATGACAGCATGGCTGTCCCGCGCCGGCTACTCGCCCTCTGACCTATCTCACCTCCGCTGCATTCACGTGGCAGGGACCAAAGGGAAAGGCTCCACCTGCGCCTTCACCTCGTCAATCCTACGCCAGTACCCCGAGGTCGCAGGGCGCGTCGGCACTTACACGTCACCCCATCTGGTCACCGTGAGGGAACGCATCTGTCTGGATGGTGAGCCCATCTCCCAGGACAAGTTCACGACGTACTTTTTTGAGCTGTGGAACAGGCTCTCGGACGAGGCGAGGAAGGCCGGTGATGAGCTGCCGGGGTGCGATGAGCTGGGTGCAGACGGACCATCGACGAAGCCCTTCTATTTCCGTTTCTTGACGCTGCTGGCCTTCCATGCGTTCTTGAGGGAGGGCATCAAGTCCGCGGTTGTCGAGTGTGGCATTGGGGGCGAGTACGACTCTACCAACGTCTTGCCCCCTGAGGCTGTCACCGCCTCGATAGTGACGCAACTGGGCATAGACCATGTTGCTATGCTGGGCGACACGGTCGAGAAGATCGCGTGGAATAAGGCTGGCATCTTCAAGAAGGGTGTGCCGGCCTATACTTATCAGGCTGGGAGGCCGGATAATGACAGCGTCGTCAAGGTCTTGAGTGATAAGGCAAGGGAAAGGGCGACATCCCTGAATCTAATCGACGGTAATGTCCTCCAGGTGTGGGAGGGCGAGCACAATCCGAACCTCGAGGGCGCGTTCCAGAAGGCAAACATGGCATTGGCTACAGTCGCTTCACGACGGCACCTCCAGACACTTGGTCAGACGTTTGAGCAACCGTTTTTCCAAAACACCGGGTCCGAAGTACCCAGCAAGATCGGCGATATGCCACAGCCATTTGCCACAGGTCTACAAACAGCCAAACTGCGGGGCCGATGCGAGACAATAACACAGGACCGCATCCAATGGTATCTCGACGGTGCCCACACCGAAGACAGCCTCATCCAGGTCGGGAAATGGTATGCCAGCAAGGCTGCAGAGGGGGACTCTATCCGAATCCTCATCTTCCAGCAACAAGACCGCGACTCGACCAAGCTTCTCGGGACACTTCTAGACACTCTTCACGGGGAGACCAATATTTCAAATAGGAAAATCTTCCACCATGCTTTCTGTCCGACAAACGAGATGCACAGCTTCATGAACAAGCCCGACATGAGCATCCCCAGGAAGAACTGCGATGTTGTGAGGCAGTTTTGCCCCTTCACAGCGGCGATACCGGCGGACAGCATCTCGACCGCCCTGGACATGGCGAGGAATGTGATGCTCGGGTCGAAGAAGAGCAAGGATAACTTCAAGGTGCAAGTGCTGGTCACGGGAAGCTTCAACCTGGTGGGGCCTGCGCTGAGGTTGCTCGAACCTGGTGGTGAACCTTGAGATTTTAGATTAGTGGGATGTGGTGGTGTGTTGAGCACCTTTTCCTCCTATCGCATCCATCTGCCTACACCCCTATGTCCTGAAGAACCTCGGAAAATGTCTGTGTCAGGATAGTGTGCAGTACCCGTTCATAGAGCATCGGCCCCTTCCAAGATACCCAGGGCACCTCCGACTAGATGGAGGCTGCCTGTTATGAAAGCCTGTACCGCCTCGCCTTCCTCGAGTGACTTTGTCTGGTCTCGTGCGTGATTGATGGCTTCTTCTATACTGGGGAGGACTATAACCCTTGCCTTGGGGTCAAGGGTCGACCACCGATCTGCAAATGTCCGCTGAACAGTGAGATTCTTGATAGCCTCGGGGTCGTACTGATGGTTTACGAAATCTGCGAGCGCGTCAGCCTTACTCTTTCCAGGCAGAGATTGGGGATGATGGGCCGGCAACTTACCTCGCTTGTACCCCGTCGCTGCGTATGTGATGTTCGTGCAGAATATCACCTCGTCGAAGGACGACCCGTCGTCCCTCTTGGCACCAGAGTGCAGCCCATCCAAGAAGTCGATGGCCTCCGTCCTGCCCTGCTGGTTGAAGATCAGAACCCTCGGTCCCTTTCTCGCCCTGCAATCCTCCGTGAACCACGTCGCAGCCACTTTCAAACTATCCGTCGTATGCGCACCGTCGATATGCCACCTGACCCGGCCACCTTCCTCCTCTTTCACCTCACACCTCCCCCTCCACACAACCTGCTCGATGCCGTCCTTGAACTCCACAGGCAACCTCTCCTCGTCCCTCGTGAAGCCCCCCGGGCTCAGCCTCTCCAGCGCCGCCTCCGCCAGCGCCACAGCCAGGCTCGCGTTCCTCCTCTGGAACGCAGCGTCCGGCCGGACGTCCACCCCCGACCTCTCCAGCCGCGCGTCCACCCCGACGAACCGCAGGTCCGCGCCCTTCTCCCCCGCCCGGCTCCTCAGCACCCCCTCGGCGGCGGGGAACGCGGGCTGCTCCACCGCAAAGGCCGGGCAGCCGGGCTTCATGATGCCGGCCTTGTGCCAGGCGATCTCCTCGGCCGTGGCCCCCAGCACGAAGACGTGGTCGATGCCCAGGGTGGTGACGCCCGTGGCCGCCGGCCGCGCCACGACGTTGGTCGCGTCGTGCTCGCCCCCGACGCCCGTCTCCACGACCGCCACGTCCACGCCCTCGCGGAGGAACACGTGGAACGCCATGAGCGTCAGGTACCGCGCGTAGATGGGCTTGGACCCCACCTCGGCGTCCCCCGGGCGCAGCGCCGCCGAGGGCCCGCCCGACAGCCCGTCGAGGACCTCGAAGAAGTACCGCGCGAACAGCGCCTCCGAGATGGGCCGCGAGTCGATGCGGATGCGCTCCCGGACGGCGATGAGGTGGGGCGAGGTCAGGAGGCCGATCTTGCGGGGCGCGCCGCCGCCGCCGCCGCGCTGCTGGTACCGCGACAGGATGGACGCGACGAAGGCGCAGACGCTGCCCTTGCCCTTGGTGCCGGCCACGTGGATCACGTTGAGCCGGTCGAGGTCCTCGGGCGCGTGGCCCAGCCGGGCCCAGTAGGCCCTCATCTCCTTGGTGCTGTTCGCATCGGGCCTTATGCCGGCCTTGCGCCGGGCTTCTATCACCGCGAAGGGCGTCTGGAAGGTGTTGAGGGTGTCGATGGCATCCTAGGGCCAGACAGATCGTCAGTCAGCAGGAAGGCTCTCCGATATTCTTTTCTGGAATATAGGTTGAAGTAAGACAATAAAGTCAATGACTGACTCACCGCGTAGGATCTGCCCGGTGCCGTGCTCATGTTGCGCTGAAGAAATGAGAAACCTCCTAGAGGAGCTGTAAAAGGACGATGGAGTGAGACGAAAAGTGGTCTATTTATACAGCACATGGCGCATTGCAGCTGCGACTAAAGTTTGGTTTCGGCATGCAGAGATCCGGATTTGGGAGGTGAGACGCATTGGCGCTGCTTGATTACATGAGTTTAAAGCCAAGCACTGCACTTACTCGCCCTGTGTGCTCAATCGTGTCCCCGCTGACTGAAGCCGGACGCCGGAACTCTGAGTACGGTGTCCCACAGGGGTCTTGGGGACAACGGCCGTCGAGGGCACTTTTGACCTTTTATTTTTTTAAATTTCACGCCCACCCCTTCTACGAAACCACACCCTCTTTCCCTTCAAT